>JAUDYJ010000001.1:250628058-250823058 GCA_030761175.1 Masticophis lateralis | reverse complement strand
AATCCTAAAGTATTGTCACATGACCATCAAGCCACACCCACAAAATAAACCACACCCACAGAACCAGTAGTAAAAAATTTTAGAACCCACCCCTGGTGCAGATGACATCAGTCAACACCACTTTAAATCATAAAGTTATGGCCTAGCACATGGGTCAGCAAGCTTAAACACTCAAAGAGCCATTTGGACCTGTTTCCCACAGAAAACAAAATACCCTTCTGACATCTAAAATTAAGATAACACTGCATATATAGTTTTTTATCTTTATGCTCTGTATAAAAAAACTACAGTGTGTTGCATTTATGAAGTCAATGACCTGCTACAGAAAAAACACATTTTTATTTCTGTATGTAACAAAAACATTTTGAACTCCAAGAAGAAGAAGAAGAAGAAGAAGAAGAAGAAGAAGAAGAAGAAGGAGAAGGAGAAGGAGAAGGAGAAGGAGAAGGAGAAGGAGAAGGAGAAGGAGAAGGAGAAGGAGAAGGAGAAGGAGAAGGAGAAGGAGAAGAAGAAGAAGAAGAAGAAGAAGAAGAAGAAGAAGAAGAAAGGTCGAAAGCTCAATAAATCACGTGCTGGGTGTCGCACATTGGCGGTTGTGGCATATATTTTGAGCAACAGGGAGCCGCAGGAGAGGGATGAAAGAGCCACATGCAGCTCCAGAGCCACGGGTTGCAGTCCCCTGACCTAGCATCATATATGAATATAGCTGAGCTAATTGTAATTAAAAAAGGATTGCTAATAATCAATGGTTTAGTATGGTGTGACTCAGACTAAGTCTAATTAGCCAAAAATCTTCTAGTGAATTTATGATTGAGTTAAGATGTAACTGACTTTTCTAAGAAGATCCCCCATGCTTCACAGCTGGCAGTGCTGCATTTGCATGACCTATTGAGCCACCAAAAAGGCACTACACTTTCGTTGGCTTCATGTTGTGTGAAGCCAGATACTACAGGTAGTCCTCAACCAACTGGGACCAGCATTTCTCTTAAAGTGATCACTAAAGTGACAAATCATGTAACTTGCTTTCCACCAGGACAGGGTCAAGATTAGTCAATTTCACACCTTCAGGCTTTTGTTTTCTTCTTAACCATTCCCCACCATTTGGAATGATTGACTGCCCACTTACTGTCTTGTACACATTGAAAGTAATGTAATCGTGCTGGTAATCCAGGTTTGGGAGC
Source organism: Masticophis lateralis (assembly GCA_030761175.1). Lineage (NCBI taxonomy): Eukaryota > Metazoa > Chordata > Lepidosauria > Squamata > Colubridae > Masticophis > Masticophis lateralis. The sequence continues at coordinate 250,821,877 of JAUDYJ010000001.1, read as the reverse complement.
AGTGGGCATGCTATGCAAACAATTTACAGTACTGTCTTGAAATCTCATTCTCTTTGATCTCTCTGGGCAGAAGGGTCAGGCAAAGGAGGATTTGGCCTACAGAAATTGCTTGCTTTTTTTTTTTTTTTTTTTTTGCAGAACAGAGAGATTGGAGAAAAAGAGATTTCAAGAGAGACTATACAGGTAGTCTTCAATTTACAACCATTCCTTTAGCAACTGTTTGAAGTTATGATAATACTGTAAAACATAACTTAGAACTAGCACTCACAACTATTGCAGAATCCATGCAGTCATGCGAACGCGATCCGGGCACTTGGCAACCAGCTTGCATTTATGAGTACTGTCATTTGTGGACTTCCCAGATAACTTCCAACAAGCAAAACTGTGGGGAAGCTGGCAAGGAAGATCACAATTCACAAGCCATGTGGATGACTTGCTTAACAACCATACTGATTTGCTATGCAACTGTGGCAAAAAAGGGTCATATAATTGGTGTTGTTACATGATGCCTTACTTAATGACCACACTGATTAACAATGGTTTTTCTTGTCCAAATTGTGGGGGTAAATTAAGGTCTACCTGTAAGATGATTGCCTAGTATGTCCATGGCTTCCAATCTCAGGCTGCCAACGTAATCACACTGCTTTTAATATGCAGGAAAAAAAACAGTTTACTCTCTCGCAATTCCTTTCTCCCCAATCTCTCTGCTCTGAAAGGGAGTCAGGCACAGAATGATGTGTACTGGCTGTAATAGTGATCACATGACTGTGATCATATGAAGTCAGTCATGTGAAGAATACTGTGAAAGTTATAAATTGGTATAAAGTTGCTTTTTAGCACTGTCATAACTTTGAACAGTTGTTGAACAAATGGTCAGTAAGTGAAGACTGTCTATTTTGTTGATGACTCTGGTTTTAAAATGGCTAATTCTCAGGCTGATGAAGTTGTAGGAGGTGACTTTATGAATAGTCATCTGAAAGATCCTGTGCTATCAATAAAAAGAATCATTGGCTCACAGGGAGAAAGAACATGGAGAACATGGAATGAACATGGGGGAAAAAATTTGGGAGGATGGAGGATGTAAATTGCAAGATGTCCATTTTGTAGGAGGGAGGAATGAAAATAAAGAGGGGAACCAAGAAAACCAGAAAAGTCAAAGGGGAAGAAATGTTGCTCACTGACTATAAGCTGCCACTGCCACGCAAACAGTTCAGTGTATCTCCAATTGTGTGCCTGCTTACTCTCTTGTAATCCTTTCCTCTCCAATCTCTCTGCTCTACAAGCGGGTGGGGGATGGGGGAAAAACAGGTCGGGCAAAGGTGAGAATGCTTGAGAGATATAAGGGGTGGTGGTGGAAAACACAATCAGACTTGCAAGATTCCCATGTAAAATTGGAAGTGTCTTGGCGACGTTTTGACGAAGTCTCATTCGTCATCTTCAGGCTGGTGTTTTCGGCTCCGTGCTTCTAGGAGCAATGAAGCTGAAAACACCAGCCTGAAGATGACGAATGAGACTTTGTCAAAACGTCGCCAAGGCACTTCCAATTTTATGTGGGAGAAAACCCAAATAACCAAAGACCCACATACAAACACCCGCGAAAACCTCAGAAAACACATACACATATATAATAAAAATATAATATAATAAAAATAAAATATAATAAATATTGTTAAATATCATAAATTAAATACAATAAATTAAATTAAATATCATAAATAAAAAATATAATAAAAATAAAAGTATACATAAACAAACTCGATTGCAGAAAATACGACTTCAGCAACAGAGTGGTCAAAGCCTGGAATGCACTACCTAAGTCTGTGGTTACATCCCCAAACCCCCAGAACTTTAACTTTAGACTGTCTACTGTTAAACTCACCCCATTCTTTAGAGGTCTGTAAGGGGCATGCATAAGCGCATCAGCGTGCCTTCCGTCCCTGTCCTACTGTCCCCATTTATTCGTATCCATTTCCTGATTCATAATCATGTTTATACTTATATCTGTTATCTTATACATGTTTGACAAACTAAATAATATAGAAAGAAAGAAAGAAAGAAAGAAAGAAAGAAAGAAAGAAAGAAAGAAAGAAAGAAAGAAAGAAAGAAAGGAAGGAAGGAAGGAAGGAAGGAAGGAAGAATAGTTCTAGCCTTCCTGTGAAATTAGTTTCCTGATTTGGCTATCTCATAAGTCTGACATATAGACATCCATGCTGCCCCTCTAGACTTCTAGAGCAGCCGTGTACAATTCTAAAGGGGATCATTTAAGCAAGCCATGCCGCAGAACATTATAGAATATACTTGGGTTCCTATGGATTGAAGAAACCTAACATCCACCTTGAGAACAAAGAAGTGTGTTGTGCAGGTGGTGATTTGCTGTTGAGAGAACAAGAAATAGTATTTATATGTAAAACAGATGTGATGTTATGGAGGGGATGTGGTCTTCCAGAGGTCTATATCCAGAACACAATGAAGAGACTATCAATACTATTCAACCCACTAACAAATATCCTTTCCTCAATGGTATCAACAGAAAAAACCTTGAAAGAATGTCTGGAGATTATGAGTCCTTTGGCAGGCAGGGGAAAGTACTGGCAGCACAAGTAGTTTCCTAATCAATCAATCCAGTTATAGCCCAAAAAGAAAAAACAACAACAGGATTTTGGAAGTCAAGCAACTGGCTATGCAGATGGTGTCATGAAGAAGAGCTCTACAACATTCTACAACAACAGCCAATGTTACCTTTGATGATTCTTGGGACGCATCTTACAAAAACTAGGAAGGAAATGTTTGGCAGGCGCTTCACCAGTCTCATCAGGAGGGCATTAAACAAGAACAAAAAGGGAGGGTGGCGAAAGCCCAAAGCCAATTATGTGGCCAAGGACTGGGGCCAAGAAAGCAGAAAACAAAGAGAGAAGCAGGAGGCCAGGGCAGGGCCTCCAAGTTTTGCAAAACACTACAACAAAGATGCTAGTAATCAATGCCACTTAAAAACTCAGATGTTTCTACACCAATGCACTGAATATGCAAAATAAACAGAGAGGACTAGAGATCCTAACTCAGGAAAACAAATAGGATGTGACAGGCATCCTGAAACCTGGTGAGCTAATACTCATGATTAGAACGCTGAAAGATTACAATGCATTCAAAAGGGACAAAGCCAACAGAAAGGGAGGGAGAGTGTTCAGTAATCAGTGCCTGGAAATCCTGTTGAAAGATGTAAGAATTAAAGGAGAAATAAAAACAGAAGTTGATGTTTATTATAGCCCATCTGGGCACGCAGAAAATACAGATGAGGACTTTATGCATCAGAAGACTACAGTCTCCAAAGAGGCAGGCAATAGTGGTAATTGGGGGGGGGGGGGAAGGTTTCAATTACCCTAACATCTGCTGAGAATCTTACTGTGCCAAGAGTCGGAGGTCCAACACATTCTTGTCCCACCTTGCTAACAAGACATGTTGGAGTACAAATCCCCTAATTCTCAGCCAGTACTGGCATTATAGAAGATGCAGTCTCCAAACATCGAGAGCAGGGCTGTCAAATTCCAGGCTCGTGGGCCGGATGCGTCACACGGTGGCCACGCCCACAGCCTGTTTAGCGAAGGGGGGGAAAGTCCAGATACTTCACGTGATGCCGCCGTGATGCCGCCATGACACCGCAAGTGTGTCAATCTAGAGGATGTAAGGATATTTATCTGACAGAAAGAAGAGTGAATGTGTTACACAACTTGTACCCTTTTCTGTGTGACATGCTTCAAGACTAAATAACTGCATGTGCCATGCAATAGGAATTGTTCACTGGTAAATGTAGCTTCAAATAAACAGATGTTCATATTTCTCAATTTTTTTTCTTAAAAAAAAAACAATCATGTAACTGCTGCCTTACTTAAGAAGGCGTTTACTTGTGCTTAGGAATATGTACCACTGAATTAGTTATGTGCAAAACCCTGCATTCCAGGCATAAAACATTGCAAGAATACTGTTTTTTCCCAAGAACACATGGATCTGGCCATTCTGTGAATGGCCAGATTGATGTCTCCCCCCACTGAGTACAGGGAACATGGGTAAGATTCTTTCTGTAGTTACATATTTTCTTTCCAAAAAGATATTTCAAGGCAGCTAACAAATTTATAAATACTCCAAAGCTACACTAGAAATAAAAATATTTTTTTCATTGTTAAGCTACATTTAAAATCAGAAAATATTTGACATAAATACATTGAAAGTCAGTTATGGATTAAAATGTGTGCCCTGTAACATATAAATACACATAGAACTAGATGGCAGACAATTTCAGTCCCCTGCCAAAAATATTTTTTATAAAGAGTAAGAAAAAAATCCATAATTCAAATAAGGGACATCTGTTCTCCAGTATTTATAGATAATGATGGATCAAGTATCTGCATACAGGATAATTATTTTCAGCAGATGGCTTATCGGTATTTTTTTTAAAAAAAATCTGAAAATGAGAGGAAATTGTCCTTGTGTGATTTCTGCAGAATGTAATTTTTTTTTTCTCTAAAGCAGAAAGTAATTTGCAAATGAAGGATTTTTTTAGTCTTTACAAGGAAGAGAAAGATCATTATTTATGATCTCATGGTTGATCGGTTTCAGTAAAACTGGCTCCATATTTTGCTCATTAAGTTTTTATGCTGATGGTGCATTTAGCTTTGCAATGGGAAGCCTACTTCCCTCTGCAGAATGCCACCTTTCCTTTGATCTTCTCCTTCTAAGCTGTGCTGTCTGCTGTTGAAACAATTTTTAAAAGCTGAAGTCAATGCAGAAAGAAAGAAAGGAAGATTGCGAAAGGCTCCCTTTCCACAGATACCTGCTCAGTGCTGCTTTAGCATAATGTTAAAAGGATATTGCTAACCATGAGAAGGCAACTTCAGAGTTCACCCTTAAAAATAGAAGACCATGTGAAGATTCTAGGACAGTGAAGGCTAACCTTTTCTGGACCCAAAGAATGTGGACGAATGTGTGTGCACCTGAACCCCCAAAATTCAATGCGCGCACAGTCCCGTGCATGTGGTTTGTGCCCCTTGCACACACCCTGTCCCCCACACATGCACGGCAGAGACCCGAAGACCAGCTGACCGGCGGGAGGCGCATGTGCGGCAGAGCTGAACTGGGGAGCTGCGTGCCACCTCTGGCACGTGTGCCATAGGTTCGCCATCACGGTTCTAGGAGCTGTGTTTTTAAGGGATCCATCATTCTCCCCACATGACTAAGATGCGAAGTCGAATTTCAAAGCAACAGAAATTATTATCAATTTTTCACTGCAAGTTGAGTCACCCTACCATTTCCACAATTTCAGTTCACACTGAAGACACAGAGGCCAACCATAGATGATCATTAAGGATAAAGCTATCTGATAGGAACAAATGAACAAAATGAAATAAGATTATTTTCCAAAAATGTCACCAAATAAAAGGAGGATATAATCACTCTTTCCTAACTGGATAATTTACAAATAAGTGAGATTACAACACCTCTACTTTCCAGAATCTGGGAATAATAGAAATCACACCTCAACGGAAGTGTCAGATTGGGGAAGACTGGTATATGTTATTCTGTCTTTTGCTCTAGTAGTATTTATGAGCAATGCCTTGTTCTATTTATTTTTGGTAGATCTAGAACAGGGGGTGTCAAACCTGTTTGATCCAATTGCGGGCCATATCAGGATTTTGTTTGTCCTTGGGGGGTGGGGTGGGCATGACCTGGTCATCCCAGCCAACTGGGTGGGGCTGGCCGGGGTGAGCCAGGGCTGGGATGGCACAGGCTGGTCCCTCGCCATATCTGGAATGGCTCCGCGGGACAACAGTGGGCCTATTGCGGGCGAGATCTCACCTGTGGGCTGTGTGTTTGACACGTCTTATCTAGAACATTGTATTACTGCATTTTTATTCCTCTCTTCCCTTAAAGAGTTTGGAATAACATGTACAGGTGAGGATATAAGGAAGGAATGGATGACAGAAGCCATAATAAAAGCATCTAAAACATTATTTAATAATTCTGGTTACTTACTCAGAAGAGAGAGAGAGAGATCGTTTCCTAGATCACTATGGCAAGTGCAAGATGCAGTAGGAAAAGTCAGCCATGAGATAAACTGCCCACAAGGAACTGTCTTTTTGGGGCAAGTTTTATAGTCCTTCAACCTTTCCTCCCAACCCCCATAGGAGTTGCTTAGATTGCTTTTGGAGAAATAGTCAGGAAATAGTTGCATAGCTTGGCATCAGCAGGAGAAAGTTACATATTAGCAAGGATTAGCTAAATTGTAAAGCATTTAGCAAGTATTAGGTGCCTAGTTAAGGCAAAAGTAGGAAATAATTATCTAATTGAAGTGGAGAGTTTGTTATCTTGCGGGTTCAGACAAAGCAAAGTGGCACACAGGGTTGGGAAGCAAATGGGAAGAGACTAACTTGTTAAAGCAAGTCTTTGGATGCTAATTAAAAGTGCAGTTCAGTCAGAGGACAGATGCAAAAGTTTTCAATGACAGTTTAAAAACGATGAAAGAAAAAAATTAAGAATCACCTTCTGTATGAGAGTAGCATCCTCATGAAACATGGTAAGAAAGCTGGGAATTGATGCAAGAGAACTTTCTGTCCTGCCAACAATTGTTATGTAGTCATTAGCATTCTTTCACTCCTATTTGAACTATACTACTAGAGCAATAGCTTCCTAAGTTAGGGTTATTTCAGGGCTTTGCATTCTGTTGCAATTATCCTGCTTCACTGAGCATTCTATCAGTCTGTAAATAGTTCATTCTACACAGGGGATAGTGATTAGATTGTAGGCTGATTCTTAACCATCAAACTAGTTAGTAATTTCCCACATTATCAAAATACAAACTCTTATGAGCATGGAACCTTCAGTTCAATTTGGAAAGATACCATTCCCAAAGTGAACAATCCCTATGTATGTGTAGGCACTTGTCTTAGCCTGCAGATAGCCTAGAACCTGGCTTTCAAGACATTCAACTATTTATTTTAACAAAAGAAGAGAGAAGAATAGACAATACCTGGGTCAAAACCAAAGTTTATCCCAGTGATTAATAACAATTGATCCGTTCTAGCTATTTATGGGCTGATGATGATAAGTGAATAATTCACGCTTCTAAATCTTCATCCTGAACCTCATACAAAAGAATTATGATTTTTTTTTTAAGCAACTGAAGATAGGATTTCAATTTTGTGGTGTTATATAGAAAATTAATGGGAAAAGAGAGATTAAACATCTTATGTTGTTCCCTCTTCTGGTCATTCCCTAAAAAAGAAATGGTCCAGTTGCCATTATTTGTTTTATTTTTATTTTTTTTCTATTGATGCTGAAATAAATTTCTGTAATAAATCTCTAATTTAGAGATTTATTTAGAAATGAATCTCTATTCTACTAAAACTTACAGAAGAGAAATATGATGAGCTAGCGTTTTCGTGAAATTGTCCTCTTGAATATTGTTTTATATTAATATTCAGTCAGTTTTTCCAATAAGAAAGTCTTGAGAAGCGTAGTACCTGAACATATCTGAGAACACGTCATTGCCTAGTAGTTCAAGTGTTTTGCAACATTCCCAAGTCCAGAGCCACATCAAATCATGAGTATTTTACCACTATAACTGTTCCCAGACAGTCTTTTTTAAACTAGATTCTTCAACAGTAAAAATACTGAGAGCATTTTTGGAGAAAAGATTAGCCTACCCAGTTTCCCCCAAAATAAGACATCCCCTGATAATAAGCCCAATCAGGCTTTTGAGTGCATGGCAATAAGGCCAAGCACTTATTTCAGGGTTCAAAAAAATATAAGACAGGGTCTTATTTTCTGGGAAACACGATATTACTTGTACAGGTACATATATGATCATGAACATAGAGATCTTTTCTAAAAGCACGTGGAACTGTGACTTGACAAAATGAGTAGCTATTCTAAAAAAAGAAAAGTTGTATTTTAAAATATAGTCATATAGAGTCAAAAATTGACTACAAATACAGTCAAAAGAGAGAATTGACTGGATTAATAATTCTACCACAGAGGCCAGCTTTCTAGTTTTAGTAGGCATAGCAAAATATACATGCAGCATTGCAAGGCAGAGAGATAAAATAAAAAGATTCAAAATGAAATTCTCATTCACCCTGAAATAATTCCTGGATGATAAGCTAAAAATGTCTCTAAACTAAAAATTCTGCTAACATTTTTTTGTTCTTGACTCAAACCTTTCACAGCAGATTCCTCAATGCACTAAATTCTTGGCTTCACCACAACAATGGGCCCTCAAAGCCAACAAGGCTTTGTCTGGATTATATCTCCCTGCAGGATATCATAAAGGAAATACTGAACAAATATCAGAACAAATATTTAGTGGGTGCTTTTTTGAAGAGTAAAATTTTCTGTTTGGTTGCATGTGAGGCAGTATGGATTGCTACAGGTAGATAAACAAGGTAACACAAGAAGAATACTTACAGCCTCCTTAACAAAAAACTGAATTATCTGAGGTCAAAATAATAGGTCAGAACAAAAGAATCAATAGCATTAACTCTGGAAAATGAGAGGGACATGGTGGCTTAGTGGCTAAGATGCTGAGCTTGTCGATTGAAAGGTCAGCAGTTCAGCAGTTTGAATCCCTAGTGCTGCGTAACGGGGTGAGCTCCCGTTACTTGTCCCAGATTCTGCCAACCTAGCACGTAAAAAATGCAAGTAGAAAAATAAGGACCACCTTTGGTGGGAAGGTAACAGCATTCCGTGCACTTTTTGCATTTAGTCATGCCGGCCACATGACCATGGAGATGTCTTCAGGCAGTGCTGGCTCTTTGGCTTTGAAACGGAGATGAGCACTGCCCCCTAGAGTCAGGAATGACTAGCACATATGTGTGAGGGGAACCTTTACCTTTACCTTTACCTGGAAATGAATATAATTCTTAGGGAGATTTCGGATTATGTCATAGAATCAGAGAATGGAAGGATAAGAAGATACACTAGTGATCATCTATTCCAAAAAATTTCTAGGCAGGAATCAACCACTATAACATTCCCAATAAATGGTCATCAAGCCTATTCAACCATTTCCAGTAGAGAAAGTCCTTTACCTCCTGAAATGATTTGTTCCACTGCAAAACAACTCTTGTTGGGAATTAGTTTCCTGATTCTCACCCCAAATCTCCTTAGTTATAATTTAAAGCTTTCTCATCCTATCCTATGGAAACTACACTCAATAATTCTGCCCTGAGGATGGTTCATACACTGTAGAACCTCTTCAAGTACCTGAAGACATCAATAATGTCTCCCTGCAGTCTTCTCTTCTTCAGCCTGAACATACTCAATTCCTCCAACTCTTCCTCTTAAGCTTTTTGATTCTGAGACAATACTTCTGTTGATGCAGTATATGATTGCATTACATTTTTTGCAGCTGCATCGGATGAAATGCTCCTGGTTCGGACTGGATCAGGTGATCTGGTAGCGATTGTGGCAGATAGTTCGGAGAACCGATAGCGATGGCGGCGTGAGGCTCCGCCCACCCGCCCGGGTGTCATTACTTACTGCATTTAAAAAGTAAAAAAAGGCTGATGATTGCACGCCACAGCTGTGATCATCAGAGCCTTTTTTTTACCTTTTAAAATCATTTTTAACAACCTATTCACCTGAAAAGGCATAAAAAAATGCTTTAAAAAAGTAAAAAAAAAAAAGTTGGCCATGCCCACCCAGTCACATTACCCTCCCACTCCCAAGTCATGCCCACAGAACCAGTAGTTACAAATTTTACATTTCACAATTGAGTTGCATCACTCTGTTGGCTCACGTTTAATTTGTAATCCTTCAAGACACACAGTTCTTTTTTATATGTCTTGCTGCCCAATATGGTTCAATATGAGAGATCTCCAATTTTGAATTTTTAATTTTAACAGTTTATCAACAGATTGCACAGTACAGTACTCTCCAAAGTAGAAGTTTTAGAAAATACAAGTGAAGCTTTGCAAAAGTTTGTTTAGGAGCTAGTGAAGGGATTGGCTCTTCAGAATTCCTCTCTGGATTAATAAGGCAAGGATCACTCATTAAGGGGTTGCAAATCAGCATTCTCCAGCAGGTTTAAGAGGTCTGGGAGTTGGCGGCTTATCCATTTTACCAAAGCCGTACTTGGCACCTTTCAAAAAGACAACTGTTTGTCTATTTCCTCTCTTAATTACTTTAGGAAGTTTCTGATAGCTCTTAGTGGGATTTCTTTTTGACCAGGATTGTATGACAAGGCTTAAATTATTTGTTTATAACTGGGGAGAGATTTCTTCTGCTTTATTTCTTAAAATAGGCTTGGATTGTAAAATTGATTTTTTGATTAAAATTAAAATATGTATTGTAATATTTCTGGTAGCTCTTAATAGTTTTTTGCTGATTAGGGTGGAATGTTGTTTACAATCTGACTATTGATACAGGTTGAGTTATGGGAAGAAAATACTTCTTTAAAAACTTTAATTATTAAAGAAGCTGTTAAGTTAGCCAAATTGTTCATAATTGTCTAGAAGCAGAGTCATCATCTGTCCGTCTGTCTTCCTGCCTACTGTCTGTCATTCTATCTTTTTTTTCAATTTTCTGTCTCTTTCCACTTTTTCTTTTTTTCTACTTTCCTTAGTTTACATTAATTTTTTATCTTGCTATTTGTAAAGATTAAGAATAATTAAAGTCGTTGCTTATGGGCAAATCATGGTATTTCTTGCAGATATTCAAATGCATCATGAAGACAAGCATCTGTGACATAACTCTGCAGACAATTCTTGGTAAGAAAAGCAAAACTGTTTGGATAGTGGATGTTACAGAATATGGAGACAGCACATTAGAAGAGAAAGGACTGGAGAAAATCCAAAAATACAAAAGCCTAGAAACAGAACAACTGTGGGAATAAAAAGCAAATTTAGGTGCCTTGGGGACAATCCGAAAACAACTGGAGCCCTGGTTGAGCACCATTAGCATCAATCAATTGCAAAAGGCAGCTTTCTTTGGAAGAGTCTGAATCTTACGATGATAACTTTTAAATTCCATCCAACAACTTCTGCCTATCTCAGGTCCTTGGGACTCCATAGCTGGATAATAATGCCAAATCCAGTTAAAATATCTGGCTGACCGTGCAATTAATCATAATCATTCTATACAGTTTCTCAGAAGCAAGCCCGAGTTGAGTAAACGCGTACCCCAATTTTTGTCAAGTTAGAATTTAAAAAGATAAAACCGCTTATTACATATAATTTCTCTGTAGTCCCCCCCCCCCTTCTGCAACTTGCTCTAAATCGGCCTGCCGAGGGGAAAAAAACCCCGCACAACTCAGTGGCCGTCCCCCCTCTCTTCTTCCAACCGTCGGTCGGTCCTTAGCTCCTTTAAAGCGGCTTGGACCCGGACTCCATTTCCCATCTTTCCTCAGGCGCGCTGTCCCTTCCGCGTTGCCGTAGCCGGGCGTGGGAGAAAAGGGCGGGGAGGGGAAAATGTTGGAGGAAAGGCTGTGTGTTTACTTCCGGCCACCCTGAGAGCCGAGGGTGTGTGTCGCTCGCTTACTTCGGCTGGTTGGCTGAGGGGAACCCGGCGGGCGCTGCCTTGGGGGCGGGAACCCAGCGGAGCCGCCCGGAGGCGGAGGAGGGGGGGGGGGAGAAATTAAAAAAAAAAAAAATAACGGCGGTTTCGGACGGCAGCGGCGACGCGAAGGAGGAGAGCGGAGGAGTCAGGCGGGACAAGGTCCGCGTTGGGACCGGCACCCATGAGTCACCTCCGAGGCCATTGCGGACGGTGAAGCGAGCTTCTTCAGGCAAAGCAGGCAGGCAGGCAAGGACGTAGCCGGACCCGCCGCCTGCTCGCTCGCTCGCTTGGCCCAGAGCACCGCAGCGGCGCCTTGCAGGAGGCGGCGTCATGGACTGGCTCATGGGGTGAGTAGCGCTGAGTGGGGTGGTTGTTTTTTGGGGGGCAGAGGCAGCTTCCAGTTCGGTGGTTCTGCCTCCCCTCCCCACCATTTCTCCTCCTCGAGGGATGCCCCTGCTCGCCCAAGTCTTCTCCTCTTCCTCCCGGGGGTTTGGTGGCATTTTGTGGGAAGACGCCGGGTCAGTTAGGAGCGCCGAAAGTTGGAAGTTTGTTCTTGAGTCGTGTGTGGCCATTGACTTCTTTCTCTCCCCCCCCCCCCTTCGGCTTCTTTTACCCTCTCTTCCCTACTCCTCATCTCTCCCATCCACCCCCAATCTCGTGTCTTCCGTTTAAGCCGTGGTGGCTTTTAAAAAGAAAAAAAAGGGGGGGGGGCGGGAAATGGAAGAAGATGAAAGAAAGGTTGGTTGCATCCTGTAAAGGTAGGTGCAATAATATTTGCACGGAATCGAAAGTCCATAAAAACGAGAAAGAAAGTTGACTGTAGTTAATAATAACTGTTGCAGGATGATTCCATGTTGAGTGTGAGAACTTCTCTTTTGAGTTTGGGAATTCTTTTTCTTTGGGGCGTGCATCCTTTTGGAGAGTAGTTTAAGGCTCTCTTTGGAGTTCGTAAAGAAATGCAAGGAGGCAGGGGACGGTGCTCCAATCTTGGGGAATTTGTGTGTGTGTGGGGGGGGGGGATTTGTTTGTATTTTTTTTAAGCAAATTTTACTTAAGGTGCGGTTATCAAAGACACCTTAACCATGACCTGGTAGCAGATTTCTAGGCAGGAATTGCCAAGCGGTGAGAAGTGGGCAAAAGACATGAAAGGGTGTGGTGTGAGTGAAATGCACACTGCTTACTTTTAACCTGAGTAATAAATGGCTTCCTGCGGTGACTAGTGTATTTAAAGTTTTCTGAGCAGTGAAAATGATATTTGATCAGATATCATTAATTTACCATTTTCTAAATTGAAAATACAAAGCATTACAACACTTGCTTCGGGATCCTGTGTTGCTGGAGAACAAGGGGTCCAGAAGAAGTAGTAATACTAGTTGAGACTGAAATGTGCTGTAATAACTGACTCACGACTGCTGATACTTTAAAAAATAGTTTTTAAGAAATAGATGGAAAGAGTAGAAAGGGAAATATTTTAAAAAATTAGTGGAGTAATGTATTTCAACCTGCCAACTATCCAGAATATTATTCTTCAATTGGGTTATTAGAAGGAATTTAATACACAAATGTCCCAAAAGTGCTTTTTCCAAGAGGCAACTGGACCTTCTGGTTTTTTCTTTGAAGATGTTTTGCTTCTCATCCAAGAAGCTTTTTGGATGAGAAGTGAAACTTCTTCAAAGAAAAAAACAGAAAGTCCATTTGCCTCTTGGAAAAAGCATCTTTGGGACAATCATGACATGGATGACTGAGAATCTCCATAGACATTTAGTTAATACACAAATATTGCCTCAATCTATTGATATTGTAATAATTTGGATTTAGAGAATATCCATCTCAGCTCATTTCAGTTAGTTTAGATTTCTGTCTTTGTTGTTGCACTTTAACCCACAGTTTAAATGTATGTTTGTATGTTGAAAGGTTGAAGAGAAGACCTTGACAGAGGTTAAAACCAAACATTGCTCACTGAAAAGGCGAGCTCAGTGTATTGGGATTGTAATAGTCTATTACACAGAAGACAAAAAGTAGACTAACTTCCTATTACTTTAGAGTTGATTGTCTCTGGTGATCATATGCTGGCTTGATAAGTCCCTTTATTTACAGCAATTATGTGTACATTCTTGATTTCTATGATTTATAAATATTAGTGCTTCCAAATACATTTATTAGGTAAGATGTTCTTAAAAACCTTTTACGTTTATTCCGTAATTTGATCCTGTGCTACTCTTCATATATTAATGCATTTTAGAGAAATTTACAAGATTTCTGCAATTCTAAATCTAACTAGAGGGAAAAAACATTCTTGTACGTTATAGTAAGTTGAAAAAGGTATTATCCTGTTACATGGGAAATTGGCTGTTGATCAACTGAGTTGCTACCCTTATATTTAACAGTAACAGATCGGATACTATGTTGTTGAAATGCTGGCAGCACCAATATTTTCTTCTTGTAGTCAATTTGTCAAATTCATCTTCCTTATGTTATTCAAAAACTATTATCTCCTTAGATGCATGAGCATTTCATGATCTTGAAGCCTGTTTAAATGTATTTCTCTCATAACTCAAGTTTATCTGATTTTTGCTGATAGTACATGATACATTTTAATATTTACCTGTATCGTCTGCTTTTTAAAATCTTATTTCTACTTACAATGATTTCTGTTTGGTTTGTTTTGGTTTTGAAGGAGAAGAATAGAAGTTACATTTACTTTTTAAACAACATATAATCTCTTAAAAGAAACAAGTTACCGGAACAAATCTTATCTGCAATGTTAAATTTAGTTATCTTTTTCAAGAGAAAGGAAATTTGTGAACTTTCTAATTTTCCTTTAATGTTATTGTACTTTAATGTCTTTAAGATGCATTTTCACTGGAACATATTTGGTGTTAACTTTCAAAAGCATTTGTTTTTATAGCTGACTTAATACTTCTTTCTTTCAATCCTAAATATAATTTTGGAATGTTTTTTAATTTTATTTCATAAATGCCTATGGTAGTATTAGGCCTTCAGTTACAAGAATAAATTAATTTTATAACCATATAATTTTCTTATTTTTGGTTTTCAGTATTCCAAGTTGATCTTAGAAACTCTATGCCTTTTGAACTTGTGTTGAAACTCTCTGGATCCCAGATACCTAATTTTTTAGATTTAATGCTTCTAGACTTTATAAACATAAATAAAAATATCTACTTTCTTCTCTTGTCTTGAACTTTTTGTGCCTTTCCTCTTTAGCAATAAGCATAATATGTAAAATAGTACCATGAATGGAATGTGTATAGGAGAGAATGAAAAGTTTTCAAACACTTGTGATAGTGCTTCTAATCTTTTAATTAGGATGTACTCTACATAAAATCTAAGAATGAGAAGATCAAAGTTTACTGACATTATATACCAAGTGTATTTTGTATTGTTCAGAAATATTTTGCTTCAATTATATATACTTAATAAGAAGAAATAATTTATTAATAAATAATATGACAGCTAAGCTGCTGCTCCCATAAGGTCCTTTGAGGATATCAGCTATTGAAAGCATCATAATGTAACAATCAAAATTTCTTCTGATTGTACAAGATAAATATCCTATAATTTGCTGCTGAACAGCCCCATGTTAAGATTATGTGGGCAAATTTAATTGCACCACACATAGTAGTACACTGTGCAGTAAATTTAGCCTTTTAAACTACAGGAACTTTTAATGAGACTATTGTGCATAGAAAATATAATGTGCAGTTTTAATTAATATCCAGAAGTGCATCTGTTTTGCATTTCATTTTGATATAATTTGTTTGAAAGTTTTTTGCATTTTTTGCACACACACAAAAAAGATTTCTCTGAAAGATGACTAGTTCGTTGCCTTTTTAATTGTATAGTCATAAATATGCCTACCGGGAAACAATTATAAAAGAACACCGCTGCTAAATAAATCTGTGCTTCTGAATATGACAAAAGTATGATTATACCATCATAGGATCTGCTGCAATGTAACAGAAGCAAGTATCATTTTTTGAAATATTTTAAATACAATTAGCCTAAGAGTATGGGTTGTCAGTCCTCTGGGACAGATTTGGGGGTGCCTGAGGTAGTGACTTAATGGAAAGGAAGAATTGATCTGCCAGTAGTATCCATTCCACTGACAAACAGTACAACCATAACATTTGGATAATTAAATAATTATATTTAGGAAATAGACCCATTTCTAGATTAACATTGCCATTCAGTGAGTGTTTTATCTAGCATACTTTTTAAAGCAGTTATTAGCAACATAGTTTAAGAAACCTTCAGACAAAGCACAAAAATTGCAGCTAAGTTTAAGAGACATATCATTAAGCACTGTTTAGATACCAAGGCTACTAGTCATTGATAAACTGTTCATTAATTTCTTTGACTTTAACATACCTTAATCACAGCAAATTCCCATATACTAATTAATTGCATATTATTCAGAGTACTTTTTTTCTGACCTTAGTAATCTGTAGCATGTTCAATTAGTTCAAGTATAAAAATATTTATGAAGAAAAATAACTACATCACAAATAATAGAAATTGTTTTAACAAAGTTTATATCACTGACAGTAGCAAATTAAGCAACAGTTAATATTAAAGGATTTTCTGGATTCTGTTTTTGCTTTTGCCTTTATCAGTCATTCATTTCAAAAAAGGAAAGTAAACCTTGGGACCACTATGCAAATTGAAGAAATAGTATGTTATAATTTGTAATATAAATATTAAAATGCATAGCTGTATTGTATTACAATATTGCTATTAACTTTGCTGTACTTCAGCTATGCTATGTTATGCTCTGCTATAGTTGGGGTGAAATTGCTTGCAGGAGGTGCAGACTTTCTCTTTCATTCTGCAGCTTATGGATTCTCAAGTACATTTTGGAAGTGTTTTAGGATCTAAAGAGAGAATAATCAATCTCTTCCCCAGCTTTGTCAGTGAAAACTGCTTTAATGGAATTGAACTTGTAGCTTGTACTTTTTATATGAATGCAAATAGTGCATAGCTGACTGATAAAATTTGATTAGTTTCATTCATATTTAATTAAGTTCTTTGTTTTTTCCTTTTTTTAAAAAAAAAACTTTTTAAAGTTAAACACAAGTGATGACTTACAGTCCTAAAACAGGTTTTCCATTCACACTTATATTTAATTTTATAGCACTGTTCTGTCTGTTCTTGAACAATCTGATATTTCTTGCATTGTTCATCAGACTGGGAATAATTTACAGCTGCTGCTTCTTTACACCACTTTGTTCTAAGATAGTCATTTATCTTTAGCATTTTTTCTAGTTCTAAATATGCCTCGGGGCTTCAATTTCCAGCAGGAGCAGGGAAGCAACATGTAATCCTATGTCTTGAACTGAATTTCTATGGTTACATTTCAATAATTTTCACATAATAAAAACAAGTTCAGGCAATAAAAGTAGAACTCATGTCATAAATTTCCATTTTGTAAGTTGCAATGTGCGATAAGCAAAGAGCCAGTCATTACCTCTAATGAGGAAGCTTTTAGCATGTGGAATATAGCAACCCCTTTCTTGTTTTACCCCTCAGGAATTGTGGATTTTTTTTTCTGTGTCATTAGCTTGTCCCAAATTAATATGCTTAATGACATTAATCAGCCCAAATCAATCTACTGCAGGATGAAGACCACCTCATTGAAGGTTGTCGATCATAATCTACTACTCTGGTCCAGTATGCTTTAGCTATTTTTGACTTCTTACTTTAGGGCTGAGAGAGGTTGACTGGCCCAGAGTCCCAATCTGACTTCCATGCCTGCATGCAGTACCATCACCACTATACCTTATTGTCTCTCATTTTGCTATATATGGGACCTGAACACCTGGAGGTAGAAATAAACTCCTATAAACACACACACACATAAAGAGGAAGATCTTTGCCATCTTCCACTTATCCCATAAATTGTTTATTGGCTAAAGGGAGAAATGATGGAATTGTAAATTATACTGTAATTGCTAAATGTACTTACAAATATTCTTACTGTGAGAACCTTCACAGTATTTAAGCTTTCCTCCTTGAACTTGTACACTTACTTATTTCTGCTGAAAATCTTAAAACCAGCTAGTTTAATATAAGCATCTTGTTGAATCATCTAGAGTAGTTACAGATTTTCTTTGAGAGGGATAGAAATAAGTCAAGCCTTAGTCCTTCAGCTCTAAGCAGAGGGAAAAGCATTACAATGCCCTTCCTAATTCTTGGTTTTTCTCCTGGAGAGAGAGAGCTACATAGTTCCTTTCTTTGCTCTTCATACACAGCTTTTGATTGATACAATTTCCTGCTCCCTAGCCTTTTCATGAATAGGCCCTTATAAAGAAGCAGGCTATAGCTCATATGGAAGATTCCTTGGCTCAGAAGAACTGGTTGTCTGTAAGAGATATTGCCTGCTTTTCTCATGGTAGGGCAGCTGTTTCCAGTATGGTTTGCCTCTTCAGTCCATGATCAATCTTCCTTCACAATCTCTTTTATTTTCATATCTTGGATTTTTCACAATTTGAATGACTGTAAAACACTTCTTTAAAAACACATTTATAGTTTGGGATTGATTGAAAACTTCCTGTCAATCTATCAACATTTTTCATTTGATTGGTACAAATTTCAGTCCATTATTTCAGTCAGAGACATTCCGAAACTGCATGGGGTTATTGATTGATTGCTAGATGATACTTCTACATTGCTTTAATCAGATGACTCTCAATGGCTTACAGGAGGTATAAACAAAAGTTAAAACATCCTTGGTAAAGTTAAAGTCAGCCAGGAACAATCATAACAATAACCTCAGCCTCCTACCATCCCCACCCCCATCTAAGGGCACAAAAAGATAAGAATAACACAGGAAACAAAAAGTGAGTTGGTATAAAAATGCAAGAAAAGGCCCTCTAAAAGAACAGTTTCCAGAAGACTGACAAAGAATATTGTGAATTTATTTTATTTATTTATTTATTATTTATTATTTCAATTTATAAACCGCCCTTCTCCTTGCGGACTCAGGGTGGTGAACAGCCAGAATAAAACATGGTATACAAAAGTTAAAAACAATTAAAAATATTAAATATTATTTGGCCAAGAATTAAAACAACCCAATTTAAAATCAATTTCAAATTTAAAAATGGAGGATGGGATCAAGCTAGCCCAGCTAGATGGAATAAATGGGTTTTAAGGGCCCGACGAAAGGTCCGGAGATCTGGAATCCTGCGTATCTCCGGGGGTAGGTCATTCCATAGGGCGGGCGCCGCCACAGAGAAGGCTCTCCCCCTGGGGGTCGCCAGCCGACACTGTCTGGCCGACGGCACCCGGAGGAGGCCCTCTCTGTGTGAGCGTACTGGCCGGTGGGAGGCTATTGGCGGCAGAAGGCGGTCCCACAAGTACCCAGGTCCTAAGCCATGGAGCGCTTTAAAGGTGTCACAACACCTTGAAGCGCACCTGGAAGACCACCGGGAGCCACTGCAGCTCGCGCAGGAGAGGTGTCACGTGGGAGCGCCACGTCGCTTCCATAATTCCCTGCGCGGCCGCATTCTGGACCAGTTGGAGCCTCCGGGTGCACCTCAAGGGGAGCCCCATGTAGAGAGCGTTGCAGTAGTCCAGGCGGGAAGTCACGAGAGCATGGGTGACTGTGCGTAGGGAGTCCTGATCTAGAAAGGGACGCAACTGGCGTATCAGGCGAACCTGATAAAAAGCCCCCCTGGCCACGGCCGTCATGTGTTCTTCTAAAGACAGCCATCCATCCAGGAGGACACCCAAGTTGCGAGCCCTCTCCGTGGGGGCCAATGTCTCGCCCCCAATAGTCAGCGATGGCGTCAGCTGGCTATATCGGGACGCCGGCAGCCACAGCCACTCAGTCTTGGAGGGGTTTAGTCGGAGCCTGTTTCTCTCCATCCGGACCCGCACAGCTTCCAGACACCGGGACATCACTTCAACGGCATCGTTGGGGTGGCCTGGGGTGGAGATGTACAGCTGGGTGTCGTCAGCGTACTGATGGAACTCCACCCCAAAGCCACGGATGATCTCACCCAGCGGCTTTACATAAATGTTGAACAGAAGGGGCGAGAGGACCGACCCCTGCGGCACCCCACAAACAAGGCGCCTCGGAGTCGACCGCTGCCCCCCTGTCAACACAGATTGCGACCGGTCAGAGAGATAGGAGGAGAACCACCGTAGAACGGTGCCCCCCACCCCCAACCCCTCCAACCGGTGCAACATGATACCATGGTCGATGGTATCAAAAGCCGCTGAGAGATCTAATAGGACCAGGATAGAGGAACAGCCCCTATCCCGTGCCCTCCAGAGATCATCCACCAACGCGACCAATGCCGTTTCCGTGCTGTGCCCAGGCCAGAAGC
The DNA here is from genome assembly GCA_030761175.1 of Masticophis lateralis. Taxonomy (NCBI): domain Eukaryota; kingdom Metazoa; phylum Chordata; class Lepidosauria; order Squamata; family Colubridae; genus Masticophis; species Masticophis lateralis. Next base: position 250,801,982 of record JAUDYJ010000001.1, on the reverse strand, counting down.
CGGACTGGAGCAGATCTAGATAGACAGCTTCATCCAGGAACTGGGGAAGCTGCCATGCAACCACACTCTCAACAACCTTCGCAACAAAGCGAAGGTTGGAGACTGGACGGTAATTGGCCAAAACAGCCAGGTCCAGAGAGGGCTTTTTGAGGAGGGGTCTCACCACCACTTCTTTCAAAGCGGCCAGCAGAAAACCCTCACTTGAAGCGTTAACAATCTTCTGGAGCCAGCCTCGTGTAACCTCCCGGGAGGCCAGCATCAACCAGGAGGGACACGGGTCCAATAAACATGTCGCATTCAGCCGTCCCAGGATCCTGTCCATGTCCTCGGGAGCCACAGAGTCGAACTCCTCCCAAACCACACCCCCAAGACCTGCCTCAATTATCCTGTCCGGATCTACCCAGTCAGAGGCCAGACCTTCCCGGATCTGAGCGATTTTGTCATACAGATACTGGACAAAATCCTCAGCTCAACCCTGCAAGGGGTCATCCCAAGCTCCCAGTTGAAGGAGGGAGCGGGTCACCCTAAACAGGGCGGCTGGGCGATTATCTGATGACTTGATAAGAGTGGAAAAGTAGCTAGACTTTGCCGCTTTTATCGCCACTAGGTAGGTCTTAATATGAGACCTCACCAGTGTTCGGTCAGATTCGGAATGGCTGGTCCTCCAACCGCTCTCCAGGCGTCTTTTCTGGCATTTCATCTCCCTCAGCTCCTCAGTAAACCAAGGAGCTGGCTGAGTTCGGCGCCGGGTTAGAGGCCGCAAAGGCACGATGCGGTCCAAAGCCCGGTGGCCGCTCTATCCCAGGCGGCCACCAGGTCTTCAGCCGAATCATGAGCCAGAGTCTCAGGAAATGGCCCAAGCTCCATCTGGAATCTATCAGGTTCCATCAGGCGCCTGGGGCGGAACCACCTAATCGGTTCCGCCTCCCTGCGGTGGGGTGTAGCGGTCAGAAAGTCTAGTCGAAGGAGAGAGTGGTCCGACCATGACAAGGGTTCGATGACTATATCCCCTATATCAAAACCACTCGACCACTGACCAGAGACAAAAACTAAGTCCAGGGTGTGTCCGCCCGTGTGAGTGGGGGCGTGAATTAACTGAGTCAGGTCCATGGCCGTCATGGAAGCCATGAACTCCCGAGCCACCTCAGACATTTCTCCAACAGATGGCAGGTTGAAATCCCCCAAGACCAGAAGTCTGGTGGTATCAACCGCCACCTCGGCTATCACGTTGAGTAGCTCAGGCAGGGCTGTTGCTACGTGACAGGGAGCCAGGTACGTAAGCAGCAGACCCATCTGAACTCTGCGACCCCACTTCACAAGGAGGGATTCACACCCGGTTATCTGAGGTACAGTGGACTCCCTCGGATCAAGACTCTCTTTTATGATAACCGCCACCCCCCCGCCCCTGTCCTGAGCTCTCGGCTGATGGAATGCATGGAAGCCTGGAGGGCACATATCCACGAGGAGAAGTGGTACCACTTTTAGAAGTGGTAACCTTTCTATAGCTGTGGGCTATGTTTTGTGGTATTCTTTGAATAACTATGATTGAAGTATATGGGGCAATGACATGAAAATGTATAGATTGGTGTGGCAGGAAAGTGAGAGAATTTGTTTTTTACCTACACTGTTTTGTTCTTTTAGAGGTGCTCCATCTGGTTTTATGGCTGCATTGGATGTGAGAGTATTCAGGTGTTCCAGTTAACTAAATAATTTGACTGTGCTCCAGAATAGTAAAAAAATCTACACATTTGTACACAACTATACTGTTAGAAGAAAACAATCATATGCAATATTACAGCCTCCAGGTTGTTTTCTCACCATCATCATCATTTTACCCATCGTCTATCCACTGCAGGATAAAAGCCTTCTTCCGCAAGTAGAAGATTTTTTTCAGATGTACATTTTCTCTGCTATGTGTTAAAGTGTTCATATAGTTGTTAAAAGGTTAATATTAGTAGTAACAAACTATGTGTCAAGTTTAACTGAAAGGTTAAATGCTATTCTCAGTCTGAATAGAGAGATGAAAACTTCTAGCTGAAGTTTTCAACTTCCTGCTGAATTTCAGCAATGTGATAATAAATGGCAGGAAATCACAGGTGGGCCTCGACTTTTAAACAAAATTTGGACTGTAATTTTCATAGTAAGTTTTTTGCCACAGAAACTGGTAGAAAACCATAGGAAAATGTGATCATGTGACCGCACAACACTGTAAAGTAATTGTAAATGCAGGACAGTTGCCAAATACCAGAATTTCAGTCATGTGACTGTGAGAGCAGGATGATGGTCATAACTTCTAATTTAAACCATAAATGGATTTTATGAAGGATGTTGTTAATTTGAACCATTGTTAATTAAACAGTTGTAAGTCGAGGACTTCCTTTACAAATTGTAGGTTATCTTCTCCTGATCTATCCATTTGGATTGATTTAAAATGTATTTTGTACACGTGCACTTATCGGTGTATGTTTTATGTCTATGGTAATCCATAGGAAACTTTTTGAATATAATGGAGATAAACCTATTCTGGCTATCAATATAATGTATGTGGAACAGCATGTGTGGGATTGGACACTTCATTCTGTATATATTTAATACAAAGAGTTGTATATTGGGATGTCATAGTCAATATAGATTTCATATTAATGTTCTTTAGATTTGATTGTAAGCAAGGAGGTTTTCAGATTCAGTTCACTTAAATTACTGAACAATACTATAGATATAATTCATTTTCTGGGTATAATCATTACATTGGACAACAAAGATTTTGCTTCCTGAACATGTTTTGGGTGTATCTTACAGTTTTTTGGCTGCTAATCATGAAAATAGCCTGTAATTTAACGCACAGTATACCATTTTATGGAAATCTTCTGTTTTTACACAATGCTAGTATATAAAATCTTTAGTATTTGTTGGCTATGCTGCATACATGAAGGAAACATGAAAACGTGGAACTGTTATTGAAGTACATTCAGTAACCATGTACAACTGGAATAACTGGCAATCTAAAAGTAGTGGCTCTGCTGCTTGGAATGCAGCTCAGATATGCCAAGTACTGTTACATATGGGAATAGGACAGCTGTGCAAGAGTGTCACATTACATTAAAAAGAAATGGCCACTCTGAAAGAATTTGGTTCCAGGACAGAAAAGCATGGCACATGAACCTCTCATTGACCCAGCAAAGATATTTTTGCCTCTGCCTCACATAAAACTCGGACTGATGAAAAATTTTCTGGAAGCAATGAACAAGGAAGGTGAAGGTTTTATTACCATCTGAGACAGATTTTTCCAAAAATAACTTGATGCCAAGTTTAAGGAAGGCATTTCTGTTGGTCTACAGATCAGATACATCATCAATGATGAGCAATTCAAAGAGCTGTCAGTGGGGCCAGAGAAAATCACATGGAAAGCATTCAAGGATGTCATTGAGAATTTTCTTAGCAATTACAGAGCATCAAACTACATTCAGCTGGTTGACAAATTTCTTACAGTATACAAGACCATGAATTGAAACATGTCATTGAAGATTCATTTTCTGCATTCATAGTTGGGCTTAATTCCTGCCAATCTAGGTGTAGTCAGTAATAAATATAGTGAAAGATTTCACCAGGACATTGCCACAATGGTAACTGAAATGCTGCCTGACTGTTGTTGAACATTATAGCGAGATGCATTGGACTCTGAGTACAAATGAAAATCAGCCCTGTTTTAGCCCTGTTAAACTCATGCAGCATGTCAGAAACATTGTGCAATTAAATACATTGTAGTCATTAAAGTTAATTTCATATTTCTTAAGATTCCTATGTGATACAGTCATTCTGAGATTATATTTATGTTCAATTTCAAGGGGTCCATCATAATCCCAAAAATTGTTCAAGGAGCCAAACTTTTAAGGAAAAAATTGTTAGCCAGTGTAGTTTTTTGAGGGGTGGTGGTGCAGCGGTTAGAATGCAGTACTGGAGGCTACTTCTGCTGACTGCCAGCTGTCGGCAGTTCAATATTCACTGGCTCAAAATTGACTCAGCCTTCCATCCTTCCGAGATCGGTAAAATGAGGACCCAGATTGTGGGGGGCAATATGCTGACTCTGTAAACCGCTTAGAGAGAGTTATAAAGCACTGTGAAGTGGTATATAAGTGTAAGTGCTGTTGCTATTGCTAGTCATGAAACTAATGGACTCTGGCAGTATTTTTTTCAGACTGTTAGACTAAAATGGTTCTCCTTCAGCAATGTCATTCCTGAATGCAGCATGTCTTTGTACAAATAAAACTAGGACTTTCTCCCTTTCTTCCTCTCACATTTATACACGTTCTGTTCTGTGCTTTATCAATTGATACATTGATTTGTTAGATCACTTTTTTTCTAATATATTGATTATTGGATCCATGTTAGATGTTAGATAAAATTGGATAACTCAAATAAAAATTGAGTTGAACTCGTGATTACATGAACAAGTTTATATTATTTTCATTATGACAGTACAGAAGTGATTGTCACCATCTAATGAGATGTTAAAAGCCTCATATTCTAATTAATAACTAGGTCTGAATACACTTTGCTTTTTGATATAGGTTAAGATAATGCTATATTAATCAATTGATAATTTGCTTATTCTCCCTTGGGCAGATATTTGCCTCATTTTTGCTTTTATAAGTTACAGGAAATTACCTCTATTTTTCATCTCGTAAAAGTGTGATAGACAAGTTTTCCTTTAGTTACTCTTTTAAGTAGACATTTAATACTGGGACATTTCTCCCTTGTAAACTAAAAAAATGCAAAGTCTGATTAGGGCCAATTTTATTTTAAAGAAATTCTTAAACCTCTTGTTATATTTTTTTTAAAATCACTTTGAATTATTTACTGTTTTTCTAAAGCAAGGATTTCCCTTGCTTTGCAGTACTTTACATCTACACATTATCTCTAAACATGTGATTTTATACAAGGTACTTTCAGTAATTAAAAGTCATATAGTTTTTTTAGATTAAGCAGTTGGTATCTTCTAAACAGTGTGACTGAGACTTTCAGAATATTGATTGATTCATTGTGGGAATCTTCGTAGAATCATAGGAATAGAAGGGATCTTGTGGAGATTTAGTTCAAACACTGTCCAGGGCTGGAATGCTTAGGCCATCCCAGACAAATGACTGTCCAACCTTTGTTTAAAAACCTGCAGTGATGGAGCACCCATGACCTAGGAGGCAGGTTATTAATACTACTTAATATTTATTCTGTGGTTAACAGTTTAACTATTACAAGTTTAAGGTTTCATCTACATCAGGGCTGTCAAACTCCTGGTCCATGGGCCAGATGTGTCATGCAGTGGCCACGCCCATTTTAGTGAAGGGGAAAAAAGTCCCAATAATCACATGATGCTGCCATGATGACGTGAGTTTGACATCCCTGATCTACATGAAGTATGCTTCCAGAATATGGTCTTAGTTCTGAGGGAGAACTTGCTCTCCTTTTGTAAATACTCCATTGTGTATTCCTCCAAGGCAGAAAAATGCAGTGCTTGAAACAGTACGCAAACAGGAAGTGCTCTTCACAACTAGAAATTACTAAGTCTGAAAGAAAACTGATGTAACAGTGTCACAGCTACAAGTTTTAAATTATGAGACCTCTGAAGAAAAAGATATTTTCTAAATGAAACACCATGATAATATAGGAAATAAGAGATAAAGATTTCCTTTTTAAAAGTGCAATCATAACAGAAGGCTTACAATGGACACCCCCACTCCCCTTTCATGTTCTAAGGCAAAAGAAAAGCAAGGCAGTGTTCTTTTATCTAGATGGCAACATCTCTTCATTCCTTCAAGATACCAGCCAAATTCAGACATAGTAACTGTTAATCATTGATGAATAAACTCCCATAAACAAAGAGAACACTTAAACTTTATTATGTTACCAAGTATAAATGGACATCAGAAATCTTTTATGGCTTGTATGACATTGCATAAATAACAGATTGGCTGTTTTGTTTTATCTAAGCTCTTTTTTGTTCTGAGAAATAGAGCTATTTGAATATTGCTAGAATAAAAAATGATAACAGTATTAAGGGCTTACTCTGTGACATACAGGACAAATTAACAATGTTAGATGAGATGATAGTTACTGCAAACTAAAGGTCAGCTCATGCACATCAACATTATTAAGTACTTTGTCACAGTGTAAAAATAAATTGACACAAAGAATGTCTAAATTGCTTCCTCTATCCATCTTATACAAATAGTCAACTTTGAACTACTTTGTTGCATTTTAGTCCTAAAAGATTTAAATTAAGACAATAGATATTGTGGCAAAATGGCTCTTCTTTTAATGCAGAAAATCAGTAACTATTCTTTTGATTGATACAATTTTATTTTTGTGTCTCAACAGTTGCGTTGTAGAAAACCACAGAACTGGGTGTTGTTTTTAACAGTTCAGTGGATTCTGTTCTTTAGCTTAATCTATTCCAATTCTGATGTGATGTGCAAAAGATAGGGGCTAGAAAGATCCAGTATAATGATATAGTGATTCAGAACTTAGAATACAAATCCGGAGATTAAATTCAAGTCTACCCTTGGCTAAAAAAGCTCTATGGATGACTTTGGGCTAGTCTTTTTCTCTCTTAACCCCTCTACATCGCAGGATACTGTTACAGCAAGAAAATGAAGAGAGAACCCTATAGAAGTCAACTTGAGCTGCTGAAATAAATAAATATATTTATATCTAAAATTTATATCTAAAAATGTATCTAAATAAATACAATTTTTCAAGAGTTTTCTCCTATCATTACAATATCAATTACATTCATGCAGAGTTTCCTGAATTGAAGTACTTTCATGCCATTGCAATTATTTGAATAATATGATCTAAATGAAATTCAATGGTGAAAAAAGTAAGGTTCTACATTTAGGCAAGAAAAACAAAATGCACAGGTATAGTAAATGTGGTACCTTGCTCAATAGTAGTGACTGTGAGTGGGATCTTGGAGTCCTAGTGGACAATCACTTCATTATGAGCCAGCAGTGTGCTGCAGCTGCCAAAAAAGCCAACACAGTTCTAGGCTGCATAAACGGGGATAGAAGCAAGATCACATGAAGTGTTAATACCACTTTACAATGCTTTGGTAAGGCCACGTTTGGAATACTGTATCCAGTTTTGGTTGCCATGATGTAAAAAAGATGTTGAGACCCTAGAAAGAGTGCAGAGAAGAGCAACCAAGATGATTAGGGGACTCAAGGATAATTAAAAAGAACGGTTGCTGGAACTGGATATGTCTAGTCTTATGAAAAGAAGGACTAGGGGTGACATGATAGCAGTGTTCCGATATCTCAGGGATTGCCACTAAGAAGAAGGAGTCAAACTATTCTCCAAAGCACTGAGAACAAGAAGCAATGGGTAGAAACTAACCAAGGAGAAAAGCAATTTAGAACTAAGGAGAACTTTTCTGACTGTTCGCACAATTAATCAGTGGAACAATTTGCCTTCAGAAGTTGTGAATGCTCCAACACTAGAAATTTTTAAGATGATGTTGGATAACCATTTGTCTGAAGCGGTGTAGGGTTTCTTGCCTAAGCAGGGGGTTGGACTAGAAGACCCCCAAGGTCCCTTCCAACTATTCCTATTCTATTCTATTCTATTCTATTCTATTCTATTCTATTCTATTCTATTCTATTCTATTCTATTCTATTCTATTCTATTCTATTCTATTCTATTCTATTCTATTCTATTCCATTCCATTCCATTCCATTCCATTCCATTCCATTCCATTCCATTCCATTCCATTCCATTCCATTCCATTCCATTCCATTCCATTCCAAACATTGTTGTTTATGCATTACATCAGGGGTGTCAAACTTGCAGCCCGCAAGCCGGATGTGTCACATGCAGGCCATTCCCACCCCAGTTTCACAAATGGGAAAAACATCATGAAACATCACGTGGTGGCAATGTGACGAGCGAGTTTGACATGAATTCCTTTCTGTAAACTAAATTTCTCAGTTGTTTCTTACATGGAGTTTGTTAATATGGTTTTCAGTGTTCCTAAAAATAACATTGCTTTTATGTACTGTTAGGCTAAGAACTTCATTTAGTGCTGCACAGGAGACTAGGTTGACTTCAAGGAGTCTTAGAAAAGTTAATCTCACAACTTTTCTGTCACAACTTCAATGCCACCCAAAATTAACATTATTGATTGCATCTGTGTAACCCTAATTTTGTAAAATACTTTTTTACTAGCTACCTGTGTGGAAATAATATTTTATTTAAAGATACAACTACATTTAAAGTGATATTTGACAGTAGGCAGGCAAAAACTTTTAAGTATGTTTGGAAGTTAAGAAAAAAAAGTTCTGCCTAGAAGACAGAGTATTTCAGGACCCAGAAAACTATTTTCACACTGGAGCAATGCATGCTGGAAAACATTTGCATTTTTTTCTTTTCATTGCTAGCACATAAAACTTGAAATTATAATTAAGTTTGTAACCGCAGTAATTATAGCAAGGAGTGGGTGTAAAAAACATTTTCAAATTATAGTACTATACCTTTGGCCCACGTCAATTCTACCTGCACTTTCATAAATGGTTATTTTGTGGCACAAGTTGATAACATATTTAGTATATTGTTATTCAGAAGAGACAAAGCTGACTGTTAATATATTTTAGAAGGTTTTTAAATAAAAAATATAATATGTCTAAAACAAAGTCATCAACAGATGGTAGAATCTAGCCATTATTATTATTATTATTATTATTATTATTATTATTATTAATTCAATTTGTATATCGCCCTTCTCCTATTGGACTCAGGGCGGTGCACAGCCAAGAATAAAAAACATATCAATACAAAATTTAAAATCAATTAAAAGAATTACACGATTTTGGCTCACGATTTAAAACAATCCAACTAAAACCCAATTGACACTTAAAAACGAAAGGCTAAAAAAGGCTAAAAGGGGGGGGGTTTACGCCAGCCCTGTTTGATGGAAAAGAAAAGTTTTTAGGGCACGGCGAAAGGCCCGGAGATCTGGTATCCTCCGTATCTCCGGGGGCAGATAGTTCCAGAGGGCAGGTGCTGCCACAGAGAAGGCCCTCCCCCAGGGAGTCACCAGCCGACATTGCATCCTGAGGAGTCCCTCTCTGTGGGAGCGTACTGGCCGGTGGGAGGCTATCGGCGGCAGAAGGCGGTCCCACAAATACCCAGGTCCTATGCCATGGAGCACTTTAAAGGTGGTGGTCACCTTGAAGCGCACCCGGAAGACCACTGGAAGCCAATGCAGCTCGCACAAGAGAGGCATCATATGGGAGCGCCCTCTCGCTCCCATAATCCCCTGCGCAGCCGCATTCTGCGCCAGTTGAAGCCTCCTGGTGCTCCTCAAGGGGAGCCCCATATAGAGAGTATTGCAGTAGTCCAGGTGGGAAGTGACGAGCGCTTGAGTGACTGTGCGTAAGGAGTCCCGATCCAGATAGGGTCGCAACTGACGAATCAGGCAAACCTGATGAAAGGTTGACTTCTTGGCTGACTTCAAGGAAGGTCAGCAGGACAAAACTGTTGAGGAGCTTGGATGGGAGATCACCTTGAAAATAAATCTGGAGAGCTGGAAAAAACATATCCAGACAATGGAAAGGGCAACCATTTCCATGTTATTGCCAAGAAAAGTACATGGAACTGTCTCGGCAATTATTTGAATTTGCATCCATCTTGAGATGGGGCGTTGGTCCTACCTAAACACCGATTCTCTCGCTGCGGGATGATTCAGGAATGGGTTGATGCAGTCTGATCTGCCTGAGTCATAATTTTCTGGCCACGCCTCCACGTCTCTCTGTCAGGCCCCAGTTTTTGGCAATGAAAGACCTGAAAGCGGATCTAGGCCAGAGCATTAGTAAGCCCCGGCTCCAGGCCTATGCGATGATGGGTGGGACTGAACCATGCTGCAGAAAGAGAGAATCGGCATTTAGGTAGGATCAACACCCCTTTTCAGAATCTGCTGCGGGATGGTTCAGGAATGGGACATATCCAAGCCTGGCTTTCCTAAGGGCGGGAAGCCGAAGGGACTGGAGCACCCCCTAAATGAATCTGTTGAAGGGCCCTCCTGAAGGATGCCTCTGCAGAGGTGAAGATGTCCAGTTTATAATGCCTGATGAAAGGCAAAGGAGTAGCCCAGGTAGCTGCCCTGCAAATTCCCTCAAGGGAGGCTTGTGTGGCCCAAGCAGCGGTGGTTGCTGTGCTACAAGTGGAATGTGCAGTGATGCGCCTAGGTGGTGGCAGTGCATTAGTCTCATATGCATGGGCTATGCATGCCTTGATCCAGCGACCTACAGTAGAAAAGGACACCTTGGTGCTGAGCAAGGTAGGCTGGAATGAAACGAATAGAGCCTCGGTCTTCCTGGAGGGCGCAGTGTGGGAGATGTATACCTTAAGGACTTGCCACACATCCAAGGTATGCCATTTCTTTTCCAAGGCATGAGAAGGCTGAGGACAAAAGTTGGGCAAGATGACCTCCTGGGCATGGTGGAACCAGGAGTTAACCTTGGGAATGAAGGAGAGGTCTAGTCGCAAGATTACCTTGTCTGGGTAGAATATACAGAGGTCAGTCCTCACTGAGAGGGCTACCAGTTCAGATATGTGCCGTGCAGATATTATAGCCACTAGGAAGACCACTTTAAGGGTGAGATGGCAGAGGCTCACCATTCTCAGGGGCTTGAAGGGAGGCTCCGTGAGGGCCCACAATACCTTAGGTAAATCCCAAGTGGGATAATGGTGTACGACCGGAAGCTGTAGATTACTGGCACCCAGGAGAAACCTAAGGATGATGTGGTGGAGAGCGAGAGACTCCCCTTCCTTGCCTGACAGGACAGTGAAGAGGGCAGCCACATGCTGCCTGAAGGTGTTGTGAGTCAGTCTCTTGTCGAGGCCATCCTGAAGAAACTCCAGCACCTGTGGAACAGAAGCTGAGACAGGATTAATGCCGCGCGCAGTGCACCAGATAGAAAATACTTGCCAGGTGTGGTTGTAGATCCGGATGGTGGACTGCTTCCTTTCCTCTTGAATGGTCCAGATGACCCTCTTGGAGAAGTCATCCCGCCTCAGGAAGACCCCTTTCAAGTGCCAGGCGGTCAGTTGGAGCCATTGTGGCTCTGGGTGGAGTAGGACCCCCTGGCTGAGTTAGATCCTCCGTGAGGGAATCCTCCAAGCCGGTGAGATGGATAGCATGATGAGATCCACGAACCATGGTCTCCGGGGCCAATGAGGGGCCACTAGGATTACTCCGCCCCTTCCAAGATGATCTTGCAGATCACAGCTGGAATCGGGTAGGGGCGGAAATGCGTAGAGCTGGCCGGGAGGCCAGTCACAGTGGAGCGCATTGGTCCCCTCTGCCCCTGAGTTGGCAACCTCGTGATGTAGCGAGGAAGATGTGCATTGAGGCAGGAGGCGACCAAGTCCACAAGTGGGTGGCTGAAGCGGGAGCAAATGTCCCAGAAGAGATCGGGGTGGAGACACCATTCAGAGTTGTCCACTGTAGTCCTGCTCAGGAAGTCCGCCTGAGTGTTGACTCACCCGCGATGTCCGCCTTTAGGGAGAGAACATTTGCTTCTGCCCATCTCCTGAGGCAGAGGGCTTCCTCCATAATCTGCGGTGGATTGAAAAGGGAAGCAATGTGACAAGCCGCTTCCTGTATGGGCTGTGCTGCTTTGCCCAGTTCAAATTGCAGTTAAGATGGCCACCCAGGTTCCAGATGTGCCACGAGGTTAGGAGAGGTGCAGAGGCGGAGGCAATGGCAGAGGCAATGAGCCATCTGTCAGCTGATTGACCTCGCCATGAGGTGAAACAATGGAAGTGGAGGTGGCGTTGATGGCTGAGGATAAGGACTGCCTTTCAGATGATGCCTCATTGCAAGGCGAAAAACACTGGTGGCAGTGATAGCACCTGAGATGAGCCACTTGTCAGCTGAGGACTTTACCACTGGGCTCAATAGAGCAGCGTTGGTGGGAGCGGCTGCATTGGTGGTATAATGGCCTCACCTGGAGGGTTGGGGATGTTGGGGGGGTTATGTCTGTTGTTAAGGCAATAGGGCAATGTTTGGCCAAGGCGAGAGCCCAAGGAATCCTATCCCAAGGCAGCGGCATTATCAGCCAAGGCTGATCTGGCCAGCACGCAAGCCTTCAATTTTTAGAAAAAAACTGAAGTGAGAATGGTCCAGGAATGGTTTGATTGCAGAGCAACTGCCAAAGATGTCTCTGTCAGATGACTGAGTCGAAAACTGGGCCCTGACGGAGAGACATGGAGGCATGGCCAGAAAATTATGACTCGGTCTCCAGACAGATCAGACTGTATCAACCCATTCCTGAACCATCCTGCAGCAGATTAGGAGAATTTACTGCTCCCACTGAGCATGCTAAAGAGTATCAAGTATGAACAATATTACCAGGAAATACCAGAGCTGTACACTAAACTGCAAATTGAAAAAAAGCATCTTTGAACAAAGCAGTGGCTAACCTCTTGCAGATTTAATGAGAAAATTATGACATATCTATGATTTCATGATTTGTAAAACAGGTGACCAGAGTCATCAACCTGAAGTTGATTTCAACTTGAAGACGACTTTTCTACTAATATAGTAAGTGGGGAAAATGTACTAGCTGTATGTAGCTTAACTCAGAAGAATTTATCTTGTATTGAAACAGGCTTTGGCTTTGTTTTTTTTAATGGAGACTAGTTAAAGTCTTAAAATGGTTATTTTCCTATAACGGGCACTGTGTATGACCCAGTTACATCTCACTGCAAAAAAAGAGGAAAAATGGTTTTTATGATGTTATTTTAAAATGACATTAATATCATAATGGCTACCACAGATACATAATTTGTATCCCATCAGCTCTGTATGATAATTCACATTGGCTTAATCAACCTACCATGCCATCAGCTTGGGATAAAATCCTTCCTAGTACGCAGGATTTAACAAACAGCTGTCATGCATGTTATAATGGCTGGTAGGTTGTTAAGCTTAATGGATCATAATGCAAAAAGCCAAGCTAGACAGCCACTGTTTTATTTGAATGATGGGTCTGTATGCTGTATTGCAAACTATCTTTGAAAGTCTGGGATTTGCAAAATTATGGCAGCCATCTTACTTAAAATATAACTGACTTTCAAAAAATCATACCTGTATACTGCTGCCATTGTTGTATAATATTACAGTATTTTAGATATTCAAGAAGCTAGCTCTGGTTCCTAAGAGGAAAATGCTATTTCACTTTTTAAAAATGTACCATTATTATATGATGTAAAAATACAAAATACATTTCTGTTTTAATGAATAGAATTCCAGCTGATGTTAAATCATCATTAGAGATAGCTATATTATAGAATAACAGTTGGAAGGAATCTTGAAGGTCTTCTAATTCAACCCCTGCGCAACATAATAAAAAGGTCATAAAATCAAGTCAGGTCACATGGTGACCTCTTAATAACTGCAATGACTTATGACAATGACAGAAATTCTATGCTCAGTTGTGATGGTTAAGTGGGGACTACCATCACTTTGTGTAAATCAAGCTGTCTTCTGCTTGGTTTTTATGCATGTAGGAAAGTGTCTGCATGTGTGTTAATATTTCCAACTTTTAAATTTTCTCTGTTTTTAGTTGAAAAATCTTCCTTTTGTATAATGCTTGATTATTTATTATATATTCTCACATTGTTTAATAATTCATTTTCTCTTGGTACTCTTACAAATTGTGTTTAAACATAGCACTAAAGATAATTTTACCAGTCTGTTCTGTTGTTCATTTCTTAAACTAATAACACGAGGTCCTGAGAATATAGGAAAGGAAATCTGTTATTTTTTTTCTCTTTCTGCCCATGGGCCAGCCTTACATCTGTATAATGGCATGCCTGAAGATATTGTATTGCAATAGAAGAGAAGATCTTCACTGATATCCTCATCACTAAAGGAAATGATGGCAAATTTAAAATGCAAGTCTATTAAAAAAACAAACCAAAAAAACCTACAAAAAACACCAATCCATACCAACCAGGGCTCCATTACTAAAGGAGCAATCCAATTTTCCACAAGAGGAACAGCATAAGAACTACAGTAGTACAAGTGCACTGCAGCAATCCATAACACCAAGAAAAGGAAACAAACTACCTATAAATCATCTTCCAAAAAAATGGATACCCTGTAACTTTATTAAAAAATGCTGACCATTTAGCCCACTATAGCACAATCAAAACAAACATGAATGGGTTAATACTATATATCAGAAACATCTCAGAAACAACCAACACACATTACAGCCGTATGACATCACCATAGCACATACCTAAAGCCCTCTAAAATATCTTAAGCAAATCAAAAGACCCAGTAGCACACTATACTACACTACACTACACTATGCTACCCTACCCTACCCTACACTAGGTCATAAGAATCACTTCTTCAACTGTGGGTCATTGGATTAGAGCTTGCATTGCTAAGGCGTACGAGATTCAGAACCTGCTAACGCCTAGGCACATAACAGCACATTTTACCAGAAGCACAGCCACGACAGCAGCATGGGCGACACAGGTCTCTATTGAGAAGGTATATCATGCAACTACATGGTCCTCCCCATCTCCATTTATTTGACACTATAAATTGGATTCCTTCACCTCTGCAGCGGCAGTCTTTGAGAGACGAGTCCTCCAGAGGGTTCATAGTGTCAGGGAGGACTTAGGACCAGACTGCACCCACTGTAGGGGACAGGCTGGCTTTGGTATGTCCCATTCTGGATGTTCTCGATCCAGCTCTAGGGAGAATGGGCGTTGGTCCTACCTGAATGCCATTTCTTGTAGAGCTGGTAGAGAGCATCCAGCACTACCCTTACTAACATCTGGACCACAGTCCGGGAGGGGCTCCTATTTTATAGGTCACAAGTCTTCATCGTTATGCCTTCGCCAAACTGGGAAAGCACCAGGAAGGAGTGACCAGATATGCAAATAAAGATCATGTGCTCAGTCTCCATGCAGAAGATATAGAGCTGATACCCATTCTGGATGCTCTCTACCAGCGGTATGGGAAATGGCATTCAGGTAGGACCAACGCCCATTTACAGACCATTTTAAAAAGATAATAAAGCTAAGAAGGACAAGAACATATGCTCACCATCAACCAACAACCAGATAAGCAGGGATTAATACCAGACAAACACCCTAGCAAGAAAACTATATCCTAATCAAGGAATTACCAAGGAAAAAACCATACCCTCATCAATACTGACAGGGCAAGCTACTATAATAAACGGAGTGAACCTCACACTCACTAGCACTGATGCTGTTACCTAGTTAGGTAGTGTAACACATTTACAAGCAAACAAGGGCAGAGAATACCAGTGATTTCCCAAATTGTATTTCCTTTGATGGAGTGAAAGCACAAGTCTCTTTTATCCCTCTTGAAATGTAAATTATATTTGAAGTCAGAAAATAAGAAATTTGAAAACAAATGAATTTCCAATTATGGCAATCTGTTTTTTGTGCTGATGTATGATGCACAGAATTGTAAATATGATATTACTGTATCTCACAAGTCCCTGGGCAGCTTCTATAATTGTGCATTGCTGAGGAAAGCACTTTTTTTAGCTTACCAAGTTGATTAGCATTTCTGAACAGAAGAAACAATTGCACTATCTTCTGAGCTAAAAATAAGTTATTCTGTTTTTAAGAAATGAGTAGCAGGTTCTGTGACACTGTTACTTATGTAAGATGATCTGTAGAAGATTGACCTTATTTGGTTCTCTTTAACTTGCTTATTTTGAATATGCTATGTTTTATCCTGCAGTCACCCTTTTAATAGGCAAGTGTTCACAATTTATTTTTTGTTGGCGACTTTAATTCTTGTTAGGTGCATTCTCTGTTTTGCCAGACAAAGTACATTTGATTTTTTAAATTTGTTTTTTGTAGTACCAGCCACTAAAATGTGCCATACTTGTGCTAAGGTGTTTTCTCTTTTTTATAATAATTTTATTAAAGTTTAAAGATAAAAATATAAAAAAACCTAATAGAAAAATATGAAAAGTTTTTTAAAATAAAAATTGCATAGAAAAACTATTTAAAAATGAATATGTACGTATGTGCATAAAGAAAATAGATATACAAAGAAATGGCAAATCATGAAGTTACCAGAAATAACAATGTATGTGCTTTAACCTTAATCAAGTAAACCCACTCTAAATTACTTTATATTTAACAAAATTACTTCTAACATTCTCCAAAAGTATAGCAAAATATCTCTTCTTCCAAGGTTTAAGCTATTCAAGGTTTTAACCTTGATCAAATAAACCAATTTTCTATTCCTTCTCTTTGTTTTTAATAATCTTGTTCTTTAATCTCTTTAAAAAGTTTCCTAAAACCTGATTTCTTTTTGTTTACTCTTGTCTCTTCTCAGAAGCTCTTTCAAAATTTTAACATGTCTCTTTTGTAAATTCAAAATAAGAAAATTATTCAAGTCTTATGTTTTTCTTTTCACATGGGATGGTTAATCTCAAAATCTTAATATTTTTATAGAATTCTAAACAACCTACTGGATTCTTATAATTAATTTCAGAGACTTATTTCAAATCCATCTGATTTCTTGATTCATTTATAATCTTCCAAAATTAATATTCTAATCACCATTTTGCTATTCATTCCAAAAGAAGACTTTTTAAAAAAGTTCTTAAATTTATTTCATTAAGGTTTGATGGTCTCTTACTCAGTGTAATGAAATTGGTGTTTCTGAAAGTTATTAATGTCCATAATTTCCAAAAGGGATTAAGAAAGGAAGCATGTGAACCCAATGTCCTTTTGAAAGGCATTGAACCTCATCTTGGGTGAAGATGGCAATCCCTAGACTCCCATTGCTTTAAACTCATCTAAGACTGCATTATTATAGTCTCCTTGTGAGGAACTGCTGTATGGAGTGCATGTGGTCTATCCCGAATCTTCTCTTTGTCTGGAAAGGAATTCCAAGAAGTTGGTCCCTTCACTGGCTCCTCATTTCACCACAATTACTGGCTTTACTCCCAACAGAGCTGTCTTCAGTTCCCCATTGCTTCCCCAAAATCTCAGGTGATAAGGTGTTTTCATTCAGTGTATTAAACCTCTGGAAGTGCTTGAACATCCCAAACCCTTAGAGAAGTCAATCGACCATTTATTGTGTGATCAGGGGTGGGTTCTACTTACCTTTACTACCGGTTTGCATCAGGGCCCCGCGCGCATGCTTGCTTTGCTTGCACGCACATATGCTCTTCTACGCAAGCGCAGAAGCTTCTGCACAGGCGCAGAAGCATTTTCATGACATCAGGGTCAGTGGGCGGGGCCTACTGCCGGTTTTACTACCGGTTCTATAGAACTGGTGCAAACCGGGGGCAACCCACCACTGTGTGTGATACTCTATAATGATACAAATGTGTGTGTGTATGCATTAATATTCTTTTGCCAAATCAGGTCCCAGTTATAAGGTGATGTTGATATGTTCTTTTATCTTCATATGTCTTTGGTGGGAGCAAACCCCACACTCACTAGCACTGATGATGTTACCTACTTAGGAAATGAAATGTCTGCAAGCAAACAAGTAAACTGGGAGAACACCAAGGACTATATAGTTCAGCTTTGAGCTGCAGATATTTTCTTCTATTGGATTAGCACCTTTTCATTTGCATTGACCTAGTTTTCATTTGCAGCTTTCTTTATGTCTTGGGCATATAGGTATCTGTATTATTGCCTGCTCCAGGAAGAACTAATCTATTTGGTCCATAGACACTCCTCCCCTCCCCAAATGAAATGGGGGACCATGTTGTTATTTGTTGGGGGCTTCCTACTGTGGCACAGATGTCAAACTTGGTTCGCATCATGTGACGTCTCATGATGTTTTTTGCCTTTGTGGAGCTGGTGTGGGCGTGGCCTGTGCATGATGCATACGGCCTGCAGGCCACCAGTTTGACACCCCTGTTTATGGAATAGCTCCAGAGGTTCAGATAGCACTCCTCCTTTCCATGTTTCAGAGGGCAGTTTAAAAAGAGCTGCATGATAATTGATTCGTGAGAACTTTTCTGATGCTAGCATTTGTATGCATTATGCAGGAAGGGGAAAATGGTAGTGTTTGTTTTACAGATTCTATTTGTTGTTACTGTGACTTCGTTAGATTTGGCAGTATATAAGTATTTATATGATTCCATACACTTTCCATGTTACCAACCCTCAATTTCCTAAGTGCATAGTTAGATAATATACTAACATATTGTGAATGCTGTTATACATAAATAAAACAAAGAATTTATTGAAATTCCACAGGAAGAATCATAATCTGTCTCTTTTCTAGAAACTGAAAGATAGTGATTGTAAGACAGATCTGAGCTGTCTATGCAGAAGCGGTTCCTATGATTACCTAATTTGTTCAACTACAATTTATTCTGGTTATTTGACTTGCTACTTTGAAATATTTTCTGCTTCTCTTTTCCTGTGTGTACTCAGACCGACATGCAGTGTATCAGTGTAGTTGAAATAGTGCTTAAGTGTACAGTGACATTTTCACAGCTCTCTAGTGTAATATGAAAGACAACTTTATAGCTTTATCTGGACCAGCTGTTTCTGTTCTGTAGATTGTGGTAGGGTGGAGTGACAGGGAAAAAAGTTTTACAGCAGATTAGGCTGTAATTGACCTGTGTCCTTAAGCAGGCCTGCAATCTTAAAATCTACCTATGTGGTCTTGGCAGGATAAGTGAGCTTTGGTTTCCTGTAGTCCAGGAATGATCAACATGTTACCCCCATCCTGGTTTGCAGATAATTTAAATAATTAGCAATGAGAAGAGAGTAACTGTTTCATAAGCAGAAAATGAAGCAATTGAAGCATTTTGAAAGAAGAATTGGGATGCTGTTTATTTAATAGTTTTTCTTGATATTTCACAGCATACATTGCTTAACGCATTGTAAGCTGCCCTGAGTCTTCGGAGAAGGGCGGCATATAAATCTAATTAATATATATATATATATATATATATATATATATATATATATCAGTCATAGTTACTAAACTTTTGGCACGTGTCAGTTATTTCTATAAAATAAGAGGATGGAATTGAGACTGATACTGTTGTGTTTTAAGTAGCTCAGTGAGTTTCTGAGTGAGATTTGAAGTAAGGGCTTCCAATTAAATGTTTTTATTACTATGGGATAATCACAACTATGTTAACAATAACATAACAATAACAATAACAATGAAAAAGTCATAGAAAATGAAGAAGTTAATTTGCTCTGGAACTTCAGAATCCAGACAGGCAAGCACCTGCCACATAACAGTTATTGATAAGGACTTAACAGTTGTTGATAAGAAAGACAAAAATGTCTGGATAGTGGATGTGGCAGTACCTGGAGACAGCAGAATAGAAGAGAAAGAACTGGAGAAGATAAAATACAAAGACTTACAAATAGAAATAAAATGGATATGGCAAAGGCAAGCAAGGGTAGTACCAATAGTAATAGGTACCCTGGATGCAATCCCAAAAGAACTGGCGCACCACTTGAACACCATAGGCATTGACAAATTTGCTATCAGTCAATTGCAGAAGGCGTCTTTACTTGGAATAGCTTCCATCCTGCAATGATACCTGTAACACGGTCAAACATCCAGATTTGCCTCTCCCAGGTCCTTGGTAAGAATTTGATAGGTAGACAAAAATTCCAAACCCAGTCTGAATATCTGGATGACTGTGTGAATAATAATAATAATAATAATAATAATAATAATAATAATAATAACAACAACAACAACAACAACAACAACAACAACAACAATAATAGCAGCAACAACAACAGCAACAATAATGGCTACCCCACTATTTAGAAATTCTAAATTTACCAGACTTGAACATTTTGACTCTACAAAAAATCACCTTACTTGGAACAGCTTACATCCTCCGACGATAACTTAACAGTTCCTAGGTCCTTGGTTAGGACTCGAGCTGCTGAGCTATTAACCAGCCTCAAAGGCTGTGAACCTCACTATAGGTTAAATAATAATAATAATAATAATAATAATAATAATAATAATAATAATAATATTTTTTTTAAAGTGCATAAAATGGAAGACATGAAAATAACAAAAGCAATGGTGCAAAGACAGTCAAGAAAAGTGAAGAACTGGAGTGCACCTGGGCCAGATGAGCTACATGGCTTCTGGTTAAAGGCACAAAAGATTGGCAACCCAGATGAACCAGGTCCTAAAAACACCTGAAAATGATGAATGGATGACAACTGGAAGGACATTTTTGATCCAAAAAGATAAAGAAAAAGGAAAGGACCCTGGAAACTATAGGCCAATCACCTGTTTGCCAACAACATACAAACTTCTTACTGGTATCATTGCAAACCAAATCTATGGATACCTGGAAAGAAATAACTTGCTTCCTATAGAACAGAAAGGATGCTGCAAAAACTCAAGAGGAACAAAGGATCAATTGCTGATTGACAAGCTAATCCTAAAGAACTCAAAGAAAAGACGAACCAACCTATTCATGGCTTGGATAGACTATAACAGCGATGGCTAATCTTTTTGCCATCATGTGCCAAAAGCAGGGGGAGCACAGTGGGGCCGCGCATGCATATGCCCACACCCATAATTCAATGTACGCATGACACCCCCCCCCACTCCCCCTGCTTTTGCCACAGTGGGCCCGGTAGGCCCATTTTTCACCCTCCAGAGGCTTTCTTGGAGCCTGGGGAGGGCAAAAACAGCCTTCCCCACACCCCTGGAGGCCCTTCGGAGGTTGGAAACAGCCCACTTCCCGACTTCCGGTGGGACCAGAAGGCCCAAAAATCAGCTGGCTGGCATGCACATGCATGATGGAGTTGAGCTAGGACCTAGCTCAACTCCATCATGCATGTGCATGCCAGCCAGCTGATTTTTGGGCCTTCTGGTGCGTGCCCATAGATACGGCTCCACGTGCCACCTGTGGTACCTGTGCCATAGGTTTGCCATCACTGGACTATAAGAAAGCGTTTGATTCAGTTCCCCATAGCTGGATCAAGAAATGCCTGGAAATCTGTGGCATCAGCCGAAACATACAAAAATTTATGGAATCTTCAATGAACCTCTGGAAAACAAAACTTATGCCTAATGAAGAAGAAGTAGGTGAAGTTGAAATTAAACAAGGCATTTTCCAGGATCATTCCTTTTCACCCCTACTTTTTATACTCTCAATGCTACCACTGACAATCATTTTGAAGAAGATGAACTGTGGATACGAATTTGCAAAGAAAGGACTGAAAATCTCGCACTTGATATACATGGATGATTTGAAGCTGTTTGGTAAAACAAAAGCTGAACTGAACTTATTAATTGAACACACAAAAGAATTCAGCCAAGACATTGGTATGCAGTTTGGAATTGACAAATGTGCAACAATAGCAATCAAAGCAGGCAAGATCATAGAAGGGGATGGAATAGAACTAGAGAATGAAGAAATGATAAAGGCAGTAAAATCAGAAGAAGGCTACAGGTACTTGGGGATTTTGGAGGCCTCTGACTTAATGTATAATAAAGTCAAGGAATTAACTTCAGCCAACTACATTTGGCGAATTTGTAAGAAATTAATGTCCAAATTGTCCATAAATACCTGGGCTATACCTGTGATCTGATACTCTGCAGGAATAATTGATTGGACCCAGATGGAGTTAGACAATTTGGACAGAAAAACAAGGAAGGTTATGACAATGAATCATGCCTTGCACCCTAAAAGTGATGTTGACCGATTATATTTACCAAGAGCAGAGGGTGGTCGAGGACTCCTACAAGTAAAGCAGACTGTGGAAGAAGAAAAATGCAGCTTGAATGATTACATCCAGAAAAGTGAAAAACCAATGATTAAGGAAGTAAATAAAGGAGGCTTTTTAAAGACAACTAAAACAAAAGCAGAATATAAGAAAGAAATAATTGAGCAGCGAGCTGAAAATTGGAAAAGCAAAGCTCTGCATGGCCAATACTTGAAAAGTATTGAAGGCAAAGCTGACCAGAAACTAATTTGGAACTGGTTAAGGTAAGCAGTACTGAAAAAAGAAACAGAAAGCTTTATATTGGCAGCTCAAAAACAAGCCCTAGCCACAAACTGCATGAAGGCAAAAATTCAACATGTTACCACCAACAGCAAATGCCGCCTCTGTAATGAGAAAGATGAGACAGTCGACCACCTGATCAGTGGGTGCAGCAAAATTTCACAAACCGACTACCTACAACATCATGACCGCGTTGCTAAGATCATTCACTGGAAATTGTGCCGGAATTTTGGATTTGAGTACAGCAAAAACCACTTGGAACATCATGTTGAGAAAGTTTTAGAGAATGAGAAACTCAAGATCTTGTGGGACTTTAGGACTGAGACTGACAGGCACTTGGCACACAACACATCTGACATAACAGTAGTTGAGAAGAAAAAAGTATGGTTCATTGATATTGCAATACCTGGTGATGCACGGATTGAAGATAAGCAGCAAGAAAAAATCACAAAGTACTGGGGCTTGCAAATTGAAGTTGAGCGACTGTGGGAAAAGAAATCGTGTGTTGTCCCGATTGTAATTGGAGCCCTTGGAGCAATACCCACCCCGCTGTTTAGAAATTCTAAATTTACCGGACTTGGATATTTTGACTCTACAAAAAACCACCTTACTCGGAACAGCTTACATCCTCCGACGATATCTTAACAGTTCCTAGGTCCTTGGTTAGGACTCGAGCTGCTGAGCTATTAACCGGCCTCAAAGGCTGTGAATCTCACTACAGATTAACTAATAATAATAATAATAATGAGGAGGAGGAGGAGGAGGAGGAGGAGGAGGAAGAAGTAGTAGTAGTAGTAGTAGTAGTAGTAGTAGTAGTAGTAGTAGTAGTTAGAGTTGATGGGCCCAAGGAGTCATGGCATCCTTTTTATGGAACATTCTCCGCCTAAAGTGAAATCAGCTCTATCCCTATTTAGTTTCCAGAAGTCCCTCAAGACATGACTTTGTCATAGGCCTCTGAATCTTAGGCGACCAGTGACATCTTGAAGTGGCTCTCTTGTTAATCTAATCTCTTATGTGCCATATGTTTTTTAAACTTCATAATAATGATTTCTTGAATGCATTTTACTGTTTTATATCTTTGTTATACACTGCCCAGTCACATCTAGTGATAAGGACAGCTATATAAATAGCATATGTAAATATATAAATAAATTGCAAACCTCCATAGCTCAAAACCAATCCCTTGAAGTTTTGCTTCAGAATTATAGGAAGCTGATGCATGTAACTTGATATTTTTTGCAGTATACTTCTCCCAGACAGTCATACATTGTTTCAGCACCAATTTTAGACTAACCCACATGCAATCTCCATTTTAAGGGGATATACTTTCATCTAAGAAAATCAAGTTGAAAATAAGATGCTACCTTGCATTTAATTTATTTAGATGTAATATTCTAAAGAAGCTTTGCATATCAATACATTTCAGTAGAAATTAAGGTAATGTACAGAAAAGTGAATGATCAGGGTGGATTTGATTTAAATCATAATTTAAATCACTAGTAAAAAGGCTTGATTTAAATCAACTCGATTTGAATCATTATTTTTAAAGAGCAACTGTCATCTCTGTCCTGCAGTGGCTCCTCCTCTGACCTGCTGTTAACTCTCTGACAGTCCCAATATTGCAGAATATACAGCCTCATGCTACATAACTAAGCTCCATTTCATGCTGAATAAACTAAATGATTAATGTATCTTAAATAGAAAACTATCTTTAGATAGATTTTTACCCCAAAAGTATTTTATTAAAATAAATTGAATAAAAAATTTTAAAAAATCCAATTTAAATTAAAAAAAATCTGATTTAAATAAAAAAAATCCAATTTTTAATTTTTTTAAAAAAAATCATTGATTTTTATCCACCCTGAATGATACCTTGTTTTAAGTAAAAGTCTCAATCGGAGGAATTGGTTTTTGTGCAACTGTCCTTGTGAGTTTGGTTTGCTTTTTGCCTATGACAAAGACATATGAATCTACTTCTAAGTACTATTCAGAAATGTTTAGAATATGAAAGTTGTCAAAGACACTCTTACTTCATAACAATATGAAGCAACATACAATTCTTGCTGTAATTCCTATAAGAACATATCTTTGCCTCTTCTGGGAAGAAACAGTTAGCTTGCCTCTGTGTTTTAAACTGCTTGTTAATCTGTGAAGTCAGATTATGAGCCAGTGTACTGCATTGTATGTAATGCTGCACATGTTTTAATTTGAAATGAGAGTGGTACAAAATTACTCTTAAGCAAAATAGTTTGTACTTTATGCAGAAGTACTCAGATTGAGGGATGATATTCTGTCCAGTAAAGAAATGACAGTTACTGGAAAAGTATCTACAGCTGTCCAGAAGGTATGGTTATTTAGGTTTCTCATCTCATGTTGCCTTTAAGTGCACTTGATCTGTGCAGCACTGTTTGAATACTTGCCCTTTCTTGTCCTGTTTCTCTCCCCCCCTCCCCCCCCAGCCCATTTTCCATCTCATAATTGGAATGTTTTACAATGATAATGAGGTTGGCAAGCACAGGGCTTTTTACTTGCTGCCAAAGTAAAATATGCAAACAAGAAAAGCAACAGCTTCTTCCTTTCTTCTTTCCCCACCATTTGCAATGAGGTGGCTGGTACCACTTTGTTCATGCTGCAAGAAAGATAGAATGTCCTGCCTACAATTTCTGACAGATGGCCTGGAATCAATCCACATTGAGTAAGATAGGGCACCGTCACACATTGGCCATTCTACTGTTTATGATTAAACAGGGAAAAGACAGTTTGTCTGATTTTATTCAAAAGCAAAGCACTATGTACACTGTGCAAAGGAAACCTTGCAAATACTATGGAGAAATACAAATTACAAATGTAATTTGTAATTACATTTTACAAATTGGAGGCTTCTGTGTTATAGGTAGAAATGTTGAATTAAAAACGTAGAAGTTCAAAGCTAAAAGTAAAAGAATAGGGTCATTTTGCCACCATAAATCTTCAAAATATAGTTGAGAAATCTAACTCCTGATTTTGTAGCTGAGTACATTTGTGAACCTCAGCTATCTTTCTTTCAGAACTGTGTGAACATATGTATAGTAGTTTCTCTTCTCCTGGAAGAAGAGTGGAATAGAAGTGTGTATGTGAATATATGCCACTTCATTTCTCTTTTCATTTCTTAATGGTTGCCTTTTCACAATCAAATTATTTGGTCCAGGTTTATCTGAAAAATCAATTTACTGTATGAAGCTTCTTGGGGGGATGAGGGAGATCTTTTCTTTTCCTGGATGGATTCATCTGAGGTGAAATGGGTAGTCACTGGGGAGAACTATTTTAACTGTTAATTTCTTCAATGGAGCCTGGAAGAGGCTTGTTGGTTTATGATTTAATCTTTCAGTGTTAAACAACTTGGTAAATTTGCAGCCAAAATGGCGTCATACTGGAAAAAGCAGTCCTTTGGTTTGCAATAGTACAAAAATCTGTTAAGTCCTAAAATCGACAACTTCCCCATCATTCTCAGTTAAGTTTAAGTTTAAGTTTATTCAGATTTATATACCATCCTACTCCCCAAAGGGACTCAGGGCGGTGAACAGCCAATTAAAATACAATATAATGCAAAAGTTAAAAATTTAAAATAAATTATACAATTAGGCTGAAATAATTAAAATCCAATTTTAAAAACATTTAAAACCCAATATAAAACCCATTTATAAAGGGAGGTTTAAGCCAGGCCAGCCTGATAAAATAGGAACGTTTTCAGGGCCCGGCAGAAGGTATGTAGGTCCTGTATCCTCCTTATCTCAGGGGGGAGCTCGTTCCAGATGGCCGGTGCCCCCACAGAGAAGGCTCTCCCCCTGGGGGCCGCCAGTCGACACTGTTTGACTGACGGCACCCTGAGGAGCCCCTCTCTGTGGGAATGGACTGGTCGGTGAGAGGCTATTGGTGGCAGAAGGCGGTCCCGAAGATACCCTGGTCCCAAGTCATGGAGCGCTTTGAAGATAGTAACCAGAACCTTGAAGCGCACCCGGAAGACTACTGGGAGCCAGTGCAGCTCGCGCAGGAGTGGAGTCACATGGGAGCGCCACGTCGCTCCCATCACCACCCGCACGGCCGCATTCTGTACCAGTTGGAGCCTCCGGGTGTTCCTCAAGGGGAGCCCCATGTAGAGAGCATTACAGTAGTCCAGCGTGAGGTGACAAGGGCATGAGTGACTGTGCGTAACGAATCCCGATCCAGAAAGGGATGCAACTGGCGAATCAGGCGAACCTGATAAAAACTCCTCCCAGCCACGGCCGTCATATGCCCTTCTAAAGACAGCCGTGAGTCCAGGAGGACGCCCAAGTTGCGAGCCCTATCTGTGGGGGACAATGACTCGCTCCAGTGAAGAAACCAAGTCTATTCAGAGAGCATGGAATGCTACAGCCCTGGGACTAGAGTGTGAAGTGTTGAATGTAGTGCAGTGGAATTCATCCACACTCCCCATTGTGAAATTTGTTATAATTTCCCTTATATTAATATAGGAGCTGGCACCTTTTCCAGATGCTGACTGCCATGCATCTTTGTTAGTATTTTGATGTGGATATGGATACAGTGTTAAACTATTAATGCTTTTAGCCCTTCTGAAAACAGTGATCTGAAATGGGCAGATTAAAAGAACTTTTGATAATTTGAAATACAGTATATGCCACTTTAAAGAGTGCAGTGATTCAGCAAATACGTTTATATAAGAAAGAAAGCTGCAGTTCTCCAGTGTATTGGAAGGCTAATCCAATTGTGTGAATGTAGACTCCTCTTCCGCTTTGGAGACTGAGTCAATCAGATCCTTGGTCACACCTCATTCAGCTGAGCATGCCCAGAATTTGACTCAGTCATCAAGCGAAGGAGATGTGTGCATTCAAGGACAAACAGCTGTCCCCTCCGTTGCTCCAAATGACAGCCAGACAAACCCTCCCATTGGCTAAGCCTATTTACCAAGCAAAGGGAAACAACAACAACAGACACCTGGGTCCTGAATATGGTAAGATTAGGACTCTCACTCAAATTTCTCTCCATACCTCCAAACCTTTATATAAGCTGTTAGATGTCAAAGGACAGGGCAAAGAGGAGCCTCACGGAGGCAGCAATACAACACTTACTCGACATTCAAGCCAGTCAACCGGTCCCTTGGGATGAGCAAGGACAGGGGTTCTACTCTATCCTGTTTGTAGTTCCAAAGCCTTCCGGGGGGAGGGGGTGTTTACAGAGCGATTTTGGACCTAAAAAAACTGAACAGATACTTAATATACAAAAGATTCAAAATGCAGTCCCCTCAGTCCATACTGGGGACCATTTGGGAAGGCGACTTCCTGACCTCCATAGACCTTATGGAGGCCTATCTATACATTCCCATCCTGCCAGCTCATCAGAAATTTCTGTGATTTCAGTATGTGGGCCATCATTTCTAATACAAGGTCCTTCCTTTTGGCCTATCGTCAGCACCCAGAACCTTCACCAAGATACTGGCAGTGCATCTCAGAGTGTTCCCTGTGTGTGTCCAATGCTACCTGAATGACATACAGATACAGTCCTCTATCTCGGACGGGGCAGCAGAGAATCCTACGGATCACCATCAGGATTCTCGGTGAACTTCGCAAGAGCCATCTGTTTCCAACAAATCGACTACTACACTTGGGAGCAGTCATAGACACCAGGTTGTGCAAGGTTTACATATCACAAGAATGGCAAGCCAGTATCAAGGTACTGGCGGCCCAAATTCAGGCAGCCTGGACAGTATCGCTGGACGTACTGTCACAACTCCTGGGGAAAATAGTGTCCTGGGGAAAATAGCAATGTCCTGGGGAAAATAGCAATCATACCCTGGGCATGGCTTTACACAAGGGCACTGCAATGGTTCCTCTTGCCATTCCAGAGATCAGGCAGGAGCAACTCAAAACTCAAAGTTCCACCAAAGGTACTACACTCCTTCCAATGGTGGAGGTCGTAGGCCATAAGCAGGAGTTGTGTTTTCAAGGAACCCACAGAATCCATCACCACAGATGCCAGCCTGTTTGGCTGGGGCGCCAAACAGGATAGCACAGGGACAGCGGTCCAAAACAGACCTCAGAAACAACTATCAGCTAGAGCTCAGAGCAGTTCATCTAGCCCTAAAGAGATTTCAGAGCAGTATCTTGGGACACCAGATACTCATTCTAACAGACAATGTGGCCACCAAGGCACATATCAACCGGCTAGGGGGGACTCATTCCAGGGCACTCATGCATGAGGCGAGACAATTAGGGCTCTGGGCGGAGAGTCACCTCCTCTCCATCAAAGGAGAGCACATTTTGGGAATAGCAAATGTGCAGGTGAATTGGCTCAGCAGAACCACAGTCGGCCACTCAGAGTGGTGACTACATCCAGACCTGTTCAGGGACTTGTCAAGGAAGTTTGGGAATCCGGTCCTGGACCTCTTCTCCATCAAATGCCCAGCTACCAAGATTCTTTTCCAGATTCCTAACAACAGCGGCGGAGGGGGTCAATGCCCTCTGTATCCCATGGCCCAGGGGGTTGCTATACGTTTTTCCCACACTTCCACTAAAGTAAAAAAGCTCATAGAGGAAAGGGCGGAGGTCCTTTTTCTGACTCCACACTGGCCAAGATGCCGATGATATGCAGATCTGGTCGGTCTATCGATGGCCAGACCATGGAGGATCCCTCAAGACAGAATAGTGCTCAGTCAAGAAACCTTGCCGCATCCAGAGCCGCAATGGTTCCACCTAACCGTATAGCACTTGAGCGGTCAGCCGTGAGCAAGCTCAAGTGTTCTAGTAAAGTCATACAAACATTGCAGGCTGCCAGGAGACCTTCAGCTAACAGAATCTACAATGCCGCATGGAGAGCCTTCTGTAGCTGGTGCTCCAAAGAGCATATTGAGTCTACAGTAGTGACCAAAATCCTGGAGTTTCTCCAGGAAGGCCTAGACAAGGGCCTGTCTCCCAACACCTTAAGCAGGCAAGTGGTGGCCCTGGCCCTGGTATTAGGCTGCAGGAAGTTAGATTCCCTAGCCAGACATCTGCTGGTGTGCAGTTTTATCAGAAGAACAACCAACCTAAAACTACCAGTGATACATAAATATCCCACTTGGGACCTACCAAAGGTACTTAGGGTGCTCACGACAGAGCCGTTTGAGCCATTACGTTCAACCAGTCTATGATTCCTCACTTGGAAGGTAGCATTTCTGATGGCCATTACCTCAGCCAGAAGAGTATTGGAGTTAGCAGCCCTATCCATGAGGAAGGACCTTTGTATAATTCACTCAGATAGGGTGATCCTATGATTGGACCCACCTTCCTCCCAAAGGTGAATTCCTTATTTCACAGGGCACAAGAAATCATTTTACCCGATTTTTGCCCAAAGCCAAGTCACAATCTAGAGAAGGAATGGCACTCCCTAGATGTTAGGAGAGCTGTTCGCATTTACCTAAAGAGGACAGCTTCTATTAGGAAAATAGAAATTATCACTGTTTGTGTCTTTCAAACAGAAGATGTTAGGCAACAAAATCACACCTTCAACCATAGGTTAGTGGATACAAGCTTGTATCACCAAGGCCTAAGAGACCCAGGCCCTTCCATTGCCCAAACATGTAACTGCTCATTCGACTAGAAGTGCAGCCACGACTGCCACTTGAAATATGCAAGCCTCTATTGAGGACATTTATAGGGCAGTAGCGTGGTCTTCTCCATCCCCATTCATAAAACACCACAAGCTAGATGTCTTCACCTCGGCCAAAGCGGCCTTTGGCAGAAGAGTCTTGCAAAAGGTACACACAGAATTGGGGACTCAAGACCAGACTGCTTCCACCCTTAGGACAACCTGTTTTGTTATGTCCCACATGATTGGATTAGCCTTCCATTACACTGGAGAAAGAGCATTGGTCTTACGTGATATGCTTCTTCTCAGTGTACTGGAAGGATAATCCAATCCCACCCTGGCAACCCTGGTCTAGTCTGGAGTCTAGGGGAAGTAGGCACCAGCACCAAAACAAGACAAGAAAAGTCAATCAAGACATCTTCATCAAATTCTGGGCATGCTCAGCTGAAGGAAGCATGACCAAGGATCTAATTGACTCCGTCTCCAAAGTGGAAGAGGAGTCTACACCCACACGACTGGATTATACTTCCAGTACACTGAGAAGAAGCGTATCAGATAAAACCAACACTTTTTCCAGTGAAACACTTTAGGGGTAAGCTAAAAATACTTGTTTTGTAATATTGGGTTTTGCTTTCTTATTGTGTTCTTTTTTTAGATCATGTTTTAATTTTTTCTTCTAGTGAAAATAATTTCATTGAAAATAAAAATTGAAAAGAGGAAATATTTTGAAACATTGAGGTTAATGCTATCTCATACAATGGACGGTTACCATGCACAAAAGGTTGCTGGCTGTGTTAACTATTAAGACTTTGTGTCCTGTGATTATTCTGGATAGCTTAGTTCTAATTTTACAAATATGAGCTAACAGTTTAAGCCATCAGCTTTTGTATTTTATTGATTTCATATAATGAGATATTGCTCATCCTTGTTCACCTAGACAATAGTTTAGTTTGAAATTTATCCTTGCTTTGTTTTTCACAATCATCTTAATATTCATAATACTTACTTTCTTGCACAGAAAAGTGCTAAATTGGAAGGACTAAAAGATAGTATTTCTTATATTAACAGGAGTAGAGAAACTATTCTTGTTCACAATTTCATCCAGGAAGCAGAATTGCTGGTCACTGGTAGTCTCTTTATTTTTAAACTTAAATGACAGCATCGACTTGTTGACAAAAGAGTGACATGTGTTAGTATTTTGGTTCTCTTGGTAGTGGGTGGTGTCATAATGTATTTCTAGAGTATAGTTCAGAGGTTTATATTCAATGTGCCTGTTGCTCAGAAATGGATCTACGTAGGAGATTATGGTAGCTCCTATCCTTTTTCCTTTTAGCAGATTTCAAACCTAATTCCCAAAGTGTTATTTTATACTCAGAGGGGTTTTAATGTCTGTGTATATGTTTGTGTGTGTGTGTATAGTATAGTTGACAATAAGCAAGTTCTCAAAATAATGCTGCTTTGTTATATTGTAACTGAGCACTACATCAGATGGAAAACCACTCATGAAAAGTCTCCACAGTAGTTTATCGCTAGTCAGCTACATTATAAGAATTTCATCAGACTAACTGTACTCCCTTGGGAATGGCAAGATAAGGCTTCAAGTATTCTGGGGGAAGTCTGGCCTGTTCCATTACTGCAGTGCAATAACTCTAAAGCCGGGGCCCTCTTGACCCCTCCCTCCAGTCTAGCTGGAGATTTGCCCACACGTACATCCTCAACTGGTTATTTTTAATATTGAACATGTAGAATGAAAAATATAAATAAATATATTTGTAGCCCTTAGAGCCTCTCATCTTGCCTAACTCTGTCTTTAATTCTTTTCCACTGATCTAACCATAAAAGAACCCATAAAAAGGTAAAATCCTTCCTGTCCTGAAATTCTTAGCTTTTATTTGATGTTAAAAGGAAAGTGGACCTTGAAATACTGTCTGGATGGGTATTTTTATACTCATAATGATCTCTTATCACTGCAAAAGTGGGTTGCTTTGGATCCATTGATCTCAGTTTGACTTACTTTTCATAAAATAGGGATAATAATTTGACAAATACATTATCGAAATGAACAAGTGAAGCCTTTTAAAGCTTAAAATGCTAGCATGTTTGAGTGCTTCTGCACGTAAGAACTGCTAGGTATTAGGAACATATACAGTGGGGCAAAAAATATTTAGTCAACCACCAATTGTGCAAGTTCTCCCACTTAAAAAGATGAGAGAGGCCTGTAATTGACATCATAGGTAGACCTCAACTATGAGAGACAAAATGAGAAAACCAATCCAGACAATCACATTGTCTGATTTGGAAATAATTTATTTGCAAATTATGGTGGAAAATAAGTATTTGGTCAATATCAAGAGTTCATCTCAACACTTCGTTATATATCCTTTGTTGGCAATGACAGAGGTCAAACATTTTCTGTAAGTCTTCACAAGGTTGGCACACACTGTTGCTGGTATGTTGGCCCATTCCTGCATGCAGATCTCCTCTAGAGCAGTGATGTTTTGGGGCTGTCGCTGGGCAACACGGACTATCAACTCCCTCCAAAGGTTTTCTATGGGGTTGAGATCTGGAGACTGGCTAGGCCACTCCAGGACCTTGAAATGCTTCTTACAAAGCCATTCCTTCATTGCCCGAGTGGTGTGTTTGGGATCATTGTCATAGTGAAAGACCCACCACGTTTCATCTTCAGTGCCCTTGCTGATGGAAGGAGGTTTGCACTCAAAATCTCATGATACATGGCCCCATTCATTGTTTCCTGTACATGAATCAGTCATCTTAGTTCCTTTGCAGAGAAACAGCCCCAAAGCATGATGTTGCCACCCCCATGCTTCACAGTAGGTATGGTGTTCTTTGGATGCAACTCAACATTCTCTCTTCCTCCAAACACAATGAGTTGTGTTTCTATCAAACAGTTCTACATTGTATTCATCTGACCATATGACATTCTCCCAGTCCTCGTCTGGATCATCCAAATTCTCTCTAGCAAACTTCAGATGGGTCCGGACATGTACTGGCTTAAGCAGGGGGACACGTCTGGCACTGCAGGATCTGAGTCCCTAGTGGCATAGTGTGTTACTGATGGTAGCCTTCATTATGTTGGTCCCAGCTCTCTGCAGGTCATTCACTAGGTCCCCTGTGTGGTTCTGGGATTTTTGCTCACCGTTCTTGTGATCAGTTTGACCCCACGGGGTGAGATCTTGCGTGGAGCCCTAGATCGAGAGAGATTATCAGTGGTATTGTATGTCTTCCATTTTCTAATTATTGTTCCCACAGTTGATTTCTTCACACCAGCTGCTTGCCTATTGCAGATTCAGTCTTCCCAGCCTGGTGCAGGTCTACAATTTTGTTTCTGTTGTCCTTCGACAGCTCTTTGGTCTTCACCATAGTTGAGATTGGAGTGTGACTGTTTGAGGTTGTGGACAGGTGTTTTTTATACTGATAACAAGTTCAAACAGGTGCCATTAATACAGGTAATGAGTGGAGGAAAGAGGAGCCTCTTAAAGAAGTTACAGGTCTGTGAGAGCCAGAAATCTTGCTTGTTTGTAGGTGACCAAATACTTATTTCCCACCATAATTTGCAAATAAATTCTTTCCAAATCAGACAATGTGATTGTCTGGATTTGTTTTCTCATTTTGTCTCTCATAGTTGAGGTCTACCTATGATGTCAATTACAGGCCTCTCTCATCTTTTTAAGTGGGAGAACTTGCACAATTGGTGGTTGACTAAATACTTTTTTGCCCCACTGTATAACTGCTACATATCATTTCAAAGATCTTTTGTTAATCTGGAGTTTTGCTGCAAAACTCTGCTACAAAAAAAAGCTTTATAGAATCCAGATGTGGTTATAATCGGTCAGTGTTCATTGTTTTAATAAGCTGATGCAATTAAATCAGGTGCTGGGATGATTTTAGCCTTTTGTTTTAGATGTCCATTTCAGAATGCAGCCTATTACCTTGAATCAAATTTCTGATTGCTTTTCCTCTCTAAAAATGCCCCTAAAAGGATATCTTTATATGGTTTTGATTTGTAATATTTACTGTAACATCTGAAGTGGCAAAATATACTTAGTGCTTTACCTCCAGATGATACTTTGCAAAACCAGTGTAAATTATGTTGGGGGAAGGAAAATGCTAATGATTATGCTTCTTTCTAATAGTAAACTGTGCCAACCATAGAAAGGTGGTTTTTTTTTCTTGGAGGAACCTGCTGTAATTGCACAAAGAAATTATTTTGTGGAGGAAAAAAATAAAAGATGTACCAGTTTAATTCCAAGAAGCCAATTTGCAGTGGTCAACCACTTTTCACAGGTCTAGTCATTTTACTGCCTGTGCTTTTCAGAAAAGGGTGCTTTGAGAAGTTTCTTGTAAGCTTATACTTCTTCATAATGCTTGAATCTGCAATATGAAGTATACAATACAGGAAGATTCTTTCTGCGCATGCCTGAAGATGGCCGCAAAATGCTGCTGAGCTTACCACGGAGGGAGGCTTCTGGCTCACCTGGAGGGGTTTAGGGCTCCTGTAATTTGACTTTGGGCCCTGATTTGGCAGCCAGAGCTTCCGAGGCCTTGATGGGGCTGCCTGGGAATGTGTGCCATTGCTGGAGAGAGACGCGGTAGATGCCGGAGGGAGATGCGGGGGCCAGCTGATAGGCGGAGGAATGGAGGCAAGAGTGCGAAGGCAGGGGCGTGGCCAGCACAGCCGATGCTGCTGGGAAGGGGAGGCCTGGGATGCGCCGAGGGAGCTGTGGCCTTTGGAGGGCCTCTGGAGGGCGGCCGATTGAAATGTGGCTGCCCGGAACTCAACTGCCTAGGACTCAACTGTGCTGGTGGGCCTCAGATGTTGCTGGAGTCCCGCTGGGCCATGTTTTGGAATCTCGTGGCTTCCTTTTGTTCCTGGACCGCCACCAACACTAGGTGTGATCTCTGGGCAGCTAGAGAAGTTGAGGCCGCTGGATTATAGTGTCTCCCCCCCCCCCCCAGGAGTTATGTGGGGATGGGGTTGGTTGGTGATTGACTCTGTATTTTTTGCCATCTTTACCTTGCACCATCTGGATGCATCTCTCTGATATGGGATTGCCCATTATTGCCCTTGGACACTCCGTTTTGCCCTCCTCCAGGAGGTACCAGGGATGATGCTGCCAGACTGATGGAACTTGCCTGTCCTGGCGAAAGGACTGGGATATTAGAGCTCCCAACATGGCCAGTGTGAGAGAGTGGCTCATGAGGACCTTGCTCTACGGACTCCTCCCACTGCAGTGAGAGGGCAATGGGGGAGGCCTACTGCTTCATCACTTCGGTACTGTCTCCCTGGACTTTGTCATCAGCCGATAAATCCTCCCTTTTTGGGTTTGCTCAGACTATGTTAACTATGTTAACTTATAGGGCTGTTGAACTGCATGCCTTGAGGGGGGCCGCCTCTTTCAAGGCTGGCCATCCAAACTATCAATGAAATTCCTTGATGATGGATTTTGGAATCCCAAGAGATGGCATCGAAAGCAGAGGAATATTAGGGTTTTTTTAGAGGGTATTTTTACTCATTGTTTTAGGGGTAGAGGGAGAAGGGAGGGTGGTATTTGTATGACCAGGGTGGGTTTGGGGGGCAACCCACAAGGGTCAGGGCCAGTCTGGGCGGGGGGCTGCAGCATTAGGAGTGTGGGGTTGGATATCAGGGAGGGGGCTAGATTCCATATTAAAGAGGGCTTTTTAATTAGTACTGTGGGTGGGAGGGGCAGATATGGCGGTAGCAGGGGACCATATGTTGCGGGAGTGTGCACTTGCTGTTTGCAAATGATTGCGCACTCTGGTCCCCAATGCGGCTCTTGTTTCCCGGGTTGCACAGATCCTCATGGCCTGGCCTTCGGCTGAAGTTGTGCAATGTCATGTCTGTGATAAATAAAAGCTCCCTCATTTTTGACCTTATTCAGGAGGGGGGAGTGGACCTGGCGGGTATCACGGAGACGTGATTGGGCTGCGAGGGGAGGGGTTTCCCCTCATTGATATATGCCCAACAGGCTGCTGTGCATTTCATCAGCCGAGGATAAGGGCAGGGGCGGGGGGGGGGTGGCTATTAAGGAAGATCTTTGTCCGAGCTCCCTCTGCCACTGTACCTCAGATAGCCAGATGTGAGTCCCTTCTTGTGAAGTGGGGTCGTGGGGTGCAGATGGGCTTGCTGATTGCATACCTGGCTCTCTGCTATGTAGCAGCGGCCTTGCCTGAGCTGCTCAACGTAATAGTCCGGGTGGCAGTTGAGACTCCTAGACTTATGGTCATGGGGGATTTCAACCTGCCATCTATCGGTGAAACGTCAGAGGCGGCTCAGGAGTTCATGGCTTCCATGATGGCCATGGACCTGACCCAGTTAGTTCACAGTCCTACTCACACTCTGGACTTGATTTTTGTCTCTGGTCAGTGGTTGAATGATCTACAAACAGGCGATATAGTCATCAAGCCCTTGTCATGGTCAGTTCACTCACTCCTGCGATTAGACTTTCAAGCCGCTACCCTCAGCTGCAGGGAGATGGAACCGATCAGGTGGTTCTGTCCCAGGCGCCTGATGGATTCGGATAGTTCTTGATGGAGCTTGGGCCATTTCCTGAGGCTCTGGCTCACGACTTGACTGAAGAACTAGTGGCGCCTGGGATAGGGTGGCCACTGGAATTTTAGATCGTGCCTTTGTGGTTTCTGACCTAGTGCTGAACCCAATTGGCTCCTTGGTTTTCTGAGGAGCTGAGGGAGATGAAGCGCCGGAAAAGACGCCTGGAGAGCTATTGGAGGGCCAGCCATTCCGAATCTGACCGGACACTGGTGAGCTCTCATATTAAGATCTACCTAGTGGCGATAAGAGTGGCAAAATCTAATTATTTTTCCGCTCTTGTTGAATCTGCAGATAACCACCCAGCCACCCTGTTTAGGGTGACCCGCTTCCTACTTCATTTGGGACTGTGGGAGGACCCCTTGCAGGGTAGGACTGAGGATTTTGTGCAGGGTGTCCTCCTGGATGTGCAGCTGTCTCTTGAAGATCGTGTGACAGCCGTGGCCAGGGGAGCTTTTTATCAGGTTTGCCTGATTCACTAGTTGCGGCCCTTTCTGGACTGGGACTCCTTGCCCATGGTCACTCATGCCCTCGTCACCGCCCGTCTGGACTACTGTAATGCTCTCTACATGGGGCTCGCCTTGAAGAGCATTCGGAGACTCCAACTGGTCCAGAATGCAGCCATGTGGGTGATTATGGGAGCGACACAATGCACCCATGTAACACCTCTCCTGCGCGAGCTGCACTGGCTCCCGGTGGTCTTCCAGGTGCGATTCAAGGTGTTGGTGACCACCTTTAAAGCGCTCCATGGCTTAGGACCTGGGTACTTACGAGATCGCCTTCTGCTACCAATAGCCTCCCACCGGCCAATACACTCCCACAGAGAGGGACTCCTCAGGGTGCCATCGGTCAAACAATGTCAAGTGGTGACCACTGGGGGACAGCATTCTTGGTGGGAGCACCTGCCCTCTGGAACAATTTGCCCCCGGAGATACGGATGATCTCTGACCGATGCACCTTTCGCCGTGCCCTCAAGATGGCCTAAACATGAATTTTAACTGTCGGTTTATTTTTAATACACTGGGCCAAATTATTTAATATGTTTTTTAAACTATTTATTTATTTGTTTATTTATTTATTTATTTATTTGATTTATATACCGCCCTACTCCCGAAGGACTCAGGGCGGTGAACAGCCAACAGTAAAAATACATATATACAAAATTTAAAAACCCAAATAAAATCGAATTAAGTGGTTTGGCCCAGACAAATTAAAACAGATTAAAATTTAAATATTAAAAGAGGAAGAAAGGCCTGGCCCTCCTGGTGGAATAAAAAGGTCTTAAGAGTGCACCTGAAGGTGCGCAGATCCAGGATCCTCCGTATCTCCGGGGGGAGCTCATTCCAGATAGTAGGTGCCCCCACAGAGAAAGCTCTCTCCCTGGGGGCGCCAGTCGACATTGTTTGGCCGACGGCACCTGGAGGAGCCCCTCTCTATGAGAGTGTACTGGCCCGTGGGAGGCTATTGGTGGTAGTAGGCATTTTTAGCCTACTAAAGCCATATAGCCATATACAAAATTTTTAAATATGTATATGTTTTATTGTTGACTGTACACTGCCCTGAGTCCTCTGGGAGAAGGGCGGTATAAAAATTGAAACAAATAAATAAAAATAAATAAGGACTCAAACTTTCCCTTTCCTCTATTTTACCTCCTCCAGACAACAACAACAACAACAACAAAACAACAAATGTTGTTCCACCTCCTTTCTGGAAATGTAGTATGATCATTATGGCTGTCAAGTTTTTATTTTCTTTTGTGTTCAGTTGTCATGTTCCGTAAACAATAAGTGGGAAAGTACTTCTGAGAAAGTTACAGTATTGCCTTTGAATTAGTTATGAACAGACATTGTGCAGATTTATATTGAACCTTATTGTCTTTTTAAACTCTGCCTTGACAAATTGAGAATGTAAATATTAATAACCTTTTAAATGTGTCCTACCAGAGGATTCATGAGATAGGAATCTTTCAATACGATCAAAGCATTAACCAATTATTCTAGACCATGCCTGTACAATATAACAGTAACGGGTGAATTCCAGTCCCTTCCCTTGGGTATTTCTAGCCATCTAGAACATTTCTTGGTATCTGTTGCAGCTCATTCTAACCCGCTTTAGGGATCATCTTCAGGCTACAGAAACCCATCAGTGCAATGTAAGATGATGTTGACAAAGAGGGCTGATTGTAAGCTTCCCAGGTACATCTAGTTGGTCACTTCTGAAAATAGAACACTGGATTAAATATTTCTGTCAGGTATAGCTAGGCTGCCTTGTTTAGAAGTACAGAGAAGTGAAGTAATAAATGTGGGTTAACAGAGAAAAGTTGCAAATGGATGAAAGTATATTTGTGTTCTTTATTGCAATTGTTACTCTACAAATAACTTCATATAAATAATGTTAGGTTCATGATTATTAAGGAGGAGTAATCCTGAAAAAGTAAAAGAAAAAAAAAGAAGGCTGAAAGCAGCCCATAGGATGCCGAAATGCTCCTTTGCAAAGAACTCCTGGGCAGGTCTGGGACTGTTTTCCCACTATGAAAAATGAGGTGGGGGGAGCCAAAAGCAACCCCTGAGCCACAATGCACCAAAATGCCCCTTGGGCAAGGCTGGCTTTGCACTGCGAAAAAAGCTTAAAGCATCTTTTCACAGCATGAAAGAAGCCTTGGCCTAAGGGATCCTAGAATGCAGGGTGATTGGGACATGTGGCGGTGGTGCTTGCTGCCCTATAAGGTAGGGCACAGGACAGCCAAAAGGGCAGCAATGGTATGGAGGGAGATGGGGCGGGGGGGAATTGGAGACAGTCTCTTACTTTTACTGAGGCTTGGAGCTGGGAGGACCAAGTCCACAATGGCTTGGATTGAAGTTGGTCCTTCACTTAACAATGGCAACAGGGATTGCTAAAATTGTAGTCGCTAACTGATGCTGTCATGTGACATCTCTCTATGATTGTATTGCTTTGTAACCAAAATTCTGGTCCTAATTGTGGTTGTAAGTCAAGGGCTATCTGGATTTGACAGTCTTTTTCTTTTATAGTACTTTTTCCACACAGCGATCTGCAGGGAGTGGGAAGATTAGAACAAGTTGTTTCTGCGCAACTAGCAGAAAAATTCAGCTGGAGCCCTTCTGTCTGTAGAATGTTTTTGTTGAATTGATGTTTCCATGAAGTTAAGCTCAACTTGAAGGAGGCCTTACAAGTATCCATTATTTTAAATTCTTATATGTCAATACCGTTAGAAGAATATGTGGCATGTAATACTGCATTTTAAATAGCTCCTAGCTATTTAAAGGAGCTTTTACCATTATCCATTGTTTTAAATTCTTTACATGGCAACACTTTATTGGAAGAATATGTAATACGTAATACTGCATTCTTAGTAGCAGCTACTGCTTTCATTCAGGGCAAAGTTCATAGCCACTCCTCTTTTTTCCTAAAGCAAGCTCTCTCAAGGAGCAAGCTCTAAGTTCGGCTAAGAGAGAATGAGCAAAAGCTTCTGCCAAATCAGCTTCTGCTACTGACAGTGGACTAGAACCTGATCTCTCTGCTCCTTGGCCAACATGTTAGCTACTACACTACTTTACTTTACTAGTAATCCAGAGTGAGAAATACATCTTCTTCTTTTTTGTTAATTCTAGAAAAGCACTACCTACTATAAAGTTAATTGTGTTAAGAAGGCAACTTCTCACATTTCTGGCATTGCAGTCTTTGATTGGCTTCAACAGTTGGAATCAGAAATCACCACTACTGTTCAAAAGAGTGTGCATCTAAGTATTGTGTAATTTTTGTATTTATAGTCCATCTTATCTCCGTAAATTCAAGGTAACTCATATGAGGGTCTTGCCAGTTTTTCTTCACAACAAAAATATGTCAGATGAATTGAATCAAGAAAGTGGAACTCAAAAAAACCTAGACCATGAGTTGATTTATTACATTGTTAGTGTAAGGAACTAAATAGCTTACTGGCTGTTTGTATACTAGATAGTGACTTGCCTTGCTAGTCTTGGTAGGATGTAGTGGGATGTCTTCTTGATGACTCATTGATTAGGGAATTGTTTCCCCCATGATTGTTTATCTGGTGCTGTTTCCTGCTTTTCTAGGTGTTGGCAGCTGGAGAGGATGTGTTTTTTTAATCCTGTTTGCTTTCTTCCTAGGCTTTTGATTGTATCCTTTAAATAATATGCAAATGAATTCATCTCTACCTACTGATGGGTACTTTTTTAAAATACTAAGATTCCAGGAATTCCCTAGCATTTTAAAATTTGGCTTGATCTAAATGTTAACAGTTTTGCAGTTAACTGGAGTTGAGTCTGTCCTTGGTTTGCAAGCACTTGGGTAGTGAAAGTTGTTTTCCAATAAAATTTAGTTCCTAATTTGCTGTTGTTTCCTCTATTGATGAAAATATTCAGGAAAGGTAGTATGGCTTTGTTTTCTTCTTTCTCAAATTTTATTCCTTTAAAGTTATTATCTCATGTTTTCTTGTCTGTTCTGGTTTTGGGAGAAACCTCAGTAACAATGATTAACAGTTATATTTTTTGTGAGGTTTAAGTTCAAGTGGAGTTTTTGGAAAGCCAGTTCTATACTTCTATTTGATCAAAATGGTTCCTAAATGCTAATGGCTATTGGAGACTGTATAGTCTATCATGATTGAAACACTAGGCTCTAGGAAACAAGGGAATTCATCAGTCTTTTCTTTCCGTAGCCTTGGGATATATTTTTTTTCTATAATGTTTTTCCCATGTTTTTCTACCACCTTGGCAAACCAGGCACGCTATAATGACTCCAGGGTTTATTGAGTATTATGCTGTAATACTAAGTAGATAAAACTACCTTATCTCTTTTTTTAACGCAGAACAGCTGAGGTTTGTAATTTCATTAAAAATCTGCTTTTATTGAAAATATAAAAATAGTGCTTAGCAGTGATGATTTATCTTTAAGGCAGCACAACAGATCAATAATGGAATTATAGCTTAAACCTAACAGGAAAGTAATTATATTTCATCTATTTTCTTTAATGATTTAAAATACTAATATAAAGCAACATAAATTATGTTTCAGATAACAGTGTTTATGCATAGTTCATAGGGTGATGGGCAGTTAAGAAATAGGATAAATAATTAAATTAATATATACATACATAGATACATACATACATATATACATACATATGTACATATTTCACCACTATTCTTGTTTCTTTGAAATAAGTATTTAGTAATTTGTTATGACTTGGTTTTTAATTCTTGGACTATAGTATTCAAACTGTTGTGTAGAAGTTCTAAACTTCGTAGTACTATGCCCACTTAAGCCGTAAATAATGTTTTTTGATCACCCCTGAACAGAACAAATGATTTCATTAGTTAAACAAGAAATAAATATACCACTTAGATGTAATACTTATTTTTTAATCTCTGTTGAAAGCTTTGAAAAGTTCTAGGCTAATCAGGCTTTCTAAAATTATTCAGTTCTCCCTGTTAGTTGCTTGTGGAAGGGTCCTGATCCCCAGTTTGAGAAATCTTGTTGTAGAGTTTTATATCTCATTAAAAGTTAACTTGTTTGCTTTTCTCTCTTTTCTTTCTATCTGCGTATAGTACAATCAGACGCATCTTAAATTTTTAAAATATTTTTTTTTAACAGAACAAAAGTGTCAAGGTAATAGTTAAAATGCATTAAAGCAATTAACTCTGTGAAATGTCGGGGTTACAGTAATATATTTCATTTGTTGTTTGAGTTAGTCTTAAGTATATGTGGAAGTTGTAATTGCCTTTATCTTTACTGCTCCTTCACTGAAAAGTATGCTGACATGATATGTAGAATTATCTATACTGCTACTTAAGAATTGTCTCTTTTGTGGATATAAATAGGCGCTGAGCAGAAACTGCTTAGTATTCATTTATTTTCTTGGCAATCATACAAATATGTTTTTGATTTTCCCGTCTAGCCAACAGGTCTGGAATTCCCAAGTAGATTCTCATCCTACTCAACTACTCAACACAGACTTGGAGTTTAGGGAGGGTGGGGTAAGTGCTGCTACCTACAGAGGCAACATCTCATAAAAATTGATTAGAAGAAAAGATTGCATTGTTTACAATTACATAGGACAGTACTGATAGTTTAACTTAATCCACACTGAACATTTTTGAATGACAACTAAATTACAAACTTTATAATGTTCGATTGCAAACATTGTGTATTCTTGCACGTTACTCAGAAGTAGTATTTCTTCATGGTTGGGGTAATGTAACAGTTGATGAAATGTCAGTGGCTCTGTGTAACAGTTAAAACTAGGGAATACAGTTATTCCCCAGGCAAGTTGCAAAATAAATTTAAGTGAACATTTTTTCTTCAGTCTTCAGTTCCTCCAGTCAGTGCAGCATGAATAAAACTGCCTTTTACGATATTACCAATTGTATCCGCTCCACGTAATACAATGAGAGGCAGCATGTTTTGCCTTTTGCTCAGTGTTGATATATAAGCTCATACATTTTTCTTGAGATGGATTTGTACATAGTGATAGTGAGAGCTGAAGATTTGTATTTTACCCCTAAGTTTGTAGATGCTTATTTCAGTAGCCTAATTGGCAGCACAACATTTTTATCATCCATAGTTGGAGGGAGTAGATCCTGCCTACAATTCTAGGCAAGGTAGTATTTTAATCTTCTGTAGTTTTATATACCAGAAGTAGATTCAATCCAAAATCATTAATAAAAGTATTTGTTGGCAATGTTTCAGTGTAGTTTGTTCACATCTGAAAACTTTGAATAGCAGCTGTGCTTTATGCCTACTGATTATATTACCATTTTCAGTAAGGCTTATGTAATCGTTAAGTAATAGTGTACACATTTTGTAAACTTGAAATACTTTGAAATTGCAGAAAGAAGGAAGGAAGGAAGGAAGGAAGGAAAGAAGGAAGGAAGGAAGGAAGGAAAGAAACAAAGAAAGACACCAGAGGTCCAAAGTTAGCAGCAGTCTCAGGCAAAGTAAAAGGCAATGGCATTTTTCAAAACCTGGAATTAGGAGAAAAATAGCCTCTTTCTCTTGCTAAACCCTCACATTTTGATACAGGTTTAAACATAATTCCTGCACTCAGGTAAATCTTAAGTCAATAGGACAATACAAGCAAAGGAGGGGAAATCATTAAAACAGTCACAGAGGGAACACCTAATAAGCTTTAGTGGTCAGGAGGCTGACCTATTAATAGCAATTAAGAACAGTACTAGATACAGTGATCCACACTGTTGAGTTATAGCCATTTAACAAAGGCCTTGAGTGTGAACAGGAAGAATTTCAGATTGTATGCTTGAGCTTCATCTGAGAGACATAACCTATTCAGTGGTAGTGGGGAAATCTAATAAGACTGAGGATGCATTAAGATATTGGAAAACTGATACTATTGCAGACATCAAGGATATGTGTGATCTATCTGTTTTGGGAAAGGCATCAAAGGATGCAGCAATGTGTGTTATTACTGTATGGCAGAAACCTGTGAGATACCTTCTACTGTTCATATTTCAGTAGTGAATTCATTGGTAAATCAGTGACTGTTTGTTATTAGTTGCAAAGTTGTGTCTGACCCCTTGTGACCCCATGGACAACGTCCCTCCAGGCCTTCCTGTCCTCTACCATCTTCTGGAGTCCATTTAAGCTCATACCTACTGCTTCAGTGACTCCATTCAGCCACTTCATTCTCTGTCATCAACCAGTGACTACAGGTAGTCTTTGACCATAATGGAGCCTACCCATTACGGCCTTATATTGTGACCATTGTTAAGCAAGATTGCCTCATTTAATGAGTCTCATCCCCTGCACTCCCTGCTGCAGTCAATAAATGGAGCATGGGATGCCTCAGGGATGGGAGAGGCCCTGAGAGGTCTGGCACAGGCCCAGGCCTGCCTGTCTTAGGCCTCCCAAAGCCTCCCCCCACCTCTTGAGACAACCTATGCTCCGTTGCCCACCCCTAGGGTCCTCAGAGCTCTTGGCCCTGCTTCCTTCCCACTTAAATTCCCACAGGCCTCCCCGCCCCCACCCCAAGGTTCTTGTAGGCCTTCCCCTCCTTTGGTCACCTGTAAGTATTTGGCCTACTTCCCATCACCCATCACACAGTTACTTTTTGAAAATCTCCACAGCTCTGGGCCTTATTTTGAGGGAAAAAAGGCAGGCCACTCCATTCCTCATCATCCTTGTCCCAGTGCGATCTCATCATAAAAGTGCCCATCTTTTCAATGTATTCAGTCCAAGCCCTACAGGGACCTGGCAGGGTAGGTTGGTTGGGATAGGACTGCAACATCCCTGTAGTCAGTCATAAAGGCGAATGACTGGGGTACTACAGCTGCTATAAGCAGGGCTATATTA
Source organism: Masticophis lateralis (assembly GCA_030761175.1). Classification (NCBI taxonomy): domain Eukaryota; kingdom Metazoa; phylum Chordata; class Lepidosauria; order Squamata; family Colubridae; genus Masticophis; species Masticophis lateralis. Next base: position 250,757,410 of record JAUDYJ010000001.1, on the reverse strand, counting down.
TAGCCCTGCTTAAAACAGGGCTATAAGTAATTTTTGGAGGGGTCTGTCATAACTTCAAATGGTCCTTAAGTGATCAGTCATCATTCAAAAACTAACTGTACTGAATATTTTTTTTATTTTTTTTCTTAGTTTGCATTCTTTGTACTTGAATTTTTAAAAGTTATTTTTTAAAAAACTTAAGCTTTTTTCCCTTTTTTTTTTAAAGGTCGAGGATGCATTAAAACAGCAAAAGCAGGTAGGGCAATTCAAGGCTAGTATTAGCCGTTTGAGCTCCATCAGTCAGAGAACAGACACCACAAGGATTACAGGAATATTACTACTTGTTTCAAGACATAATAATGGAACATTAAAAGCCTGCCAAAGTGTTTTTCTCTTCTTCTAATACAAACAGAATCAGGGTGGAGTTATCTGGAGTCTCTTTGTCCCATTCTCTCCTTTCCCGGGACTAAGTTGTCTGGTTTGCTTTCTTTAACAACTCTGGCATTCCTTTTCCAATACTATATCTGCATATCTGTGTAGGTAGACAAACAAGAAAAATATGGGAGGCAGGCATGTCCTTTTCTAAAACCCAAGATAACTCTGTGTCAAAAATGGGATAAGGAGAAGAGACTTTCATTCTTAAAGTTACAGTACAAAAATTAAATGTAACAAAATGTAATACAATAAAAGATTCAGATGTATAAACTTTCTTTAAAGTGGCTCAGTTACATAAAACAAGTGTATGTATATGTGCAAGTATTCTACACACTGTGTCCCTAAGTTCCAGAAAGCTTTTATTTAAAGGAATTAAAATCACTGCTTCATTCTGGGATTTTTGTCTTGATTTTGTATAGCTTGTATGCATTTTTTCTACTTGTATATATATCTATAATGTCAGAATTGGAATATTGCTTATTGTTGGTCATTACAAAATCAATACAGATAGTCCTCCACTTACCACAGTTGTTTTAGTGATTTAGTGAGTTAGTTTGAAGTTACAGCAGCTCTGAAAAAAAGTGACTTATTACCATTTTTCACACTTACGACTGTTCCAGCATACCCAAGGTCAATGGGATCAACATTCAGATGCTTGGAAACTGACTCATTTTTATGACAATTGCAATGTCCCAGAGTCATGTGATCCAGTGGTGAGTTACCCCTGGTTCGGACCGGTTCTATAGAACCCGTAGTAAAACCGGCAGGAGGCTCCGCCCACTGATCCTGACATCATCAGAAGTGATCTGCGCATGCACAGAAGCAAGGCGCATATGCATGAGTGAAGCATGCATATGCACGCGCAAACACATTGCGAACCGGTAGTAGAGGTAAGTAGAACCCACCCCTGAAGTGATCCTCTGATAAGAAAAGTCAATGGGGAAGCCAGATATAATTGCAATGATTTGCTTAACAACTGTGGCAAGAAAGGTCGTAAAATGGGACAAAACTTACTTAACAAATATTTCATTTAGCAACAGAAATTTTGGGCTCAATTGTGGTTGTAAGTCGAGGACTACCTGTATGGAAGGTGGAGATGGAAGATGCTAATCAAGTAAAATATATTCTAAATAATAGGAACTAGAGTATATTTATTTTACTTTGTTTTACTTAATGGTAAATAGAGCTCTATCAAATTGTGTATGGTGTAGATAAATAATATTAGAACCTGGTGACAGAACAGAACAGAAAATATCAAGTATTTCACTTTGCATAAACTTTAGGGATTTTCTAACACGAATTGCACTAATATGGATTGATTTAAAAGAGGGAGGATAGGAATGTCATTGTTAGCTATACTTTGCCTCCAATATTAGAAGTTGAATAACATAAATGGAATTGTTGAATAACGTAAATGGAAGGACTTTTCCACTTATATCCTACACAGGTCTCCTTAGACATTTGGCTGCTAGCGTGTACGTTGTTAAAAATATTCAAGATCAACAGAAGGACGCTTATATTCCAAAATGCACCCAAACTATTTTTACGGAATATGCAATTTATGTAATAGAAACATGAACTTTTTCCGTTACTGGATAAGATATTTTGGTTCTAAGCTATATTTGTATAACTGTCTTTTTTTTTATGAATTAGAAATGAAACGAGGTAGTATATTAGTAATTACTCATTAATACTTCAATATATTGGTAGATACAATTAAAATGCAAGAATACAAAGTAAGAAAATAACCTATGTTAATCATTGACTTCAAAGAAGGGTGGGAACAATTGTTATAAGTAGGACTTTTATTTTGGACATTATTCCCAACTCTGTAGTTGTTCATTACTTCCAGTTAAGAAAATCTTAATGGATTAAATTTCTTTGTGGGATCTCCAAATGTTAATTAGCAAAGGTTAACTACATTGTTTTTCTTAACTCAGTGAGCCATGAATTTCATTCCGTTAAGTAAATTCATATAATAATCTTATGTCTTGATAATTTATGACTAACATATATATTATTTTTCTTAGTTCCCATATAACTTTAGATATTTCAAAATATTTCACATTTTTACTGTTCTTAATTAATACCACCAATTGTCAACTGTACTGCTCAAAATTTAGAGATTCTATTAAAAACAGATACAGTGGCTGGAATTCAAAACATATTTTAAATTAGATTCACTAAAATTAGAAATGATGTAAAGCTGATTTTGAGGTAAAAATAGTGGTCTGAAACATTAGATTCTTTCTGTGAAATTTGCTTCCATAGATAAACTTTTCAGTGTATTTTTTCCCCTTTTTGGTGATTTCTGGAGCTTAATTTCTAGTGTATGTATCACAGTGGGATAGTAAAATATTTTCCTCCTTGGGTATATAGGATGCTCAAATGAATATTAAGTATTTGCTCATAAATAAAGTATTTAGAGTAAATTGAGTTATAGTCCAAACCTGAACAATATTTTATGTAAATAATCTTTTACAATATTTAAATATCTTGCTTTTCTAGCATTTTTGTGCACTAGAGGGCAGCATTCACTAAATTCATTATTCAGATATAGTATAGCAAAATCTCAGAACTTGGTATAATATCAAAATAGCTTGTCACCCTTACATAACCTTTTAAAATATCCTAAAAGCATAACATAGTTCTTTTCATAAGTAATTCTGTTATGTTTAACAACAAGTTCCTTCAGCATGCAACAATATTGTATAAAAGATATTGAAGGCAGGAATGAGGATTTTTAAAGCAAAATTTTTGCAGGGTTTTTTTCTTGCAATTTTATATATCCTCCACAAGATGGACTATATTTTCTATTTTGAAACAAAGCTGTTTAGGTCTTTGATTGTAGAAAAAGTCTACACAAATTTAAAAAATCCTTTCCCTGATACTTTTAGAACTTCAGCAACAAAAAATGCATAGGTGTAATAGAGAAATGAGCTCTTTATAGATCCAAAATGGTCTCACATGACCTTTATGATATAGTTACCAGGAATCAGACTTGGTTGTGTGAGACTTTTTCAAAGACATCTATGCATACAAAGCTGATACTAAAAAAAAAATAATAATACAGTACTGTGCATGTATAATATAGGACAATATTTCCATATTTGGATCAATATCTTAAATTATGTCACAATCAGGTGAAATTGGTAACAATGCTGAAATTCAATAGTATAACCTTAACTCATTTTGCTGGGGTGGTGTGTCTTTTGTGGATCTCCTGTTGACGTGAGAGCATCATCATATATTTTCATGTCCTACAGAAAGTCATAGTTGCAACTATCAGGCACTCATATGTTTCAATCTCTGATGTAATACTTTATCACCAGAATGACTGGTTTCCCATAGTATTTAATCTTGGGTTCTAATCATGATTTGATTAATATTGTCTGGCCATAAAATAGAGCTTATATACATGACTGGATTCACACAGTAACTGAACCAAAATGAAAGACATCTTATTATGGCATAATTCAAGATAATCATCCAAGTATGGAAATATTACCCTATACTATATCTATACAATACTATATTATTTTTGTTAGTATCAGCTTTGTATGCATAGATGTCCTTGACTCACACAATCAAGTCTGATTCCTGGTAACTATATCATTTACTGTTACTGTTGTGACATGTATTATCTTCATAATCACGGTATGGAAAGGCTGACTATTGTCTTTGTCAGGATATCTGTTTCTATTCTACTCCAGTCCTGGAATTTCCTGATGAATTCCTCTGCAAGTATTAACCAGATCTGATCCAGCTCAGTTCTTTTGAATTTAGCCAAAGTCACGTGTTTTCACTCGGTATGACATATATCTAGTAAATTAGAATATTCCTATTTGTAAAGGTGGTAAGTTATATAGTTTGAGAAAAACTGTTAAACTTGCCATTCTAAATTACAAAAGTGGTTTGTAGGAAGAAAAGAAAAGAAGGTTCTTTTCTGTCACTGAGAATTTAGGTGCAAATGATACCATATTACTCCCCCCCCCATTATATTAGTTTAGAAGTATCAAAAATAATTTAAGCTTTTATAAAGTTGAAATTTTTGTATTAATAGTTTTAGTGGAAGGGCTTCCTAAAAATATGCTTACTCCTATTGAATAAATAAATTGTTTTTGTTCAGTGAAAAGGAAACCTGAACATGTACAGCATGGGAACTTGAGTTTATTCAAAATTAAGAAGAGGTGGAGTTGCCAAAGCCAATTTTCAAAATTAAAGGACATTCTGTAGAATGCAGAAAATGGCATTGTAAGTTCTGCAGTACTAGTAACTTATCTGTGTTGAAGATGGAACTTCAATTATCAAAGAATTATATAAAACTGCAGTTGTCTATAACTTTACTAGAACTAGTGAACTAAAATTTATGGAATTTTTAGTCAGGTAAAATGTATTTCTTGCTTTTTTTTCTTTTATCGAAGAACTTGCTTTTTCCCATAATATGTGATCTTAATAGATAATATTTTATTTGCATGATATTTACATTATTGTAAATAGTGTACTGTAAATACATTATAATAGACATTAGACATTGAAGAAAACTAACTGCATCATGCAGTGAATATAGCCATTAACTCAGTCATACACACACACACACACACACACACACACACACACACACGCAAGTCTTGGTGTATTCGGGTCTTTTCCCATGTAAGATTGAGAGTATCTTGGTGATGTTTCCACAAAGTCCCACTCGTCATCTTCAGGCTGGTGCCTTCGGCTTCGTGCCTGTGCAAGCAAAGCGTGATCGGAGCTGCTGTCTCTCTATAAAAACTGGTGGGGAGGTGTGGGTGCTGGCTTTGTTGATGTAAGTGGGTTGTTGCCTGTGTTGTTACATCTTGATTAGTTGATGGAGTTGATGTTTGCATCCATTGCAGAATACAAGAACGTAATCAGAAAAGAAGAAAAAACTTCCTCCCTTTTCCAGCACCTTAAAACAACAGGACACGAAATTGACTTTGAAGGAACCAAATTAATCTCCAAAACTGAACACTTAAATAATCATGTAAGCCATCAAAATAGAAAAACTCGCCCATAACATGAATAAATGCGACGATACCTCCCACCTACCAGACATCTGGAAACTAGCCCTAGTCAACAGACGAGTCCCAGCCATGAAGATTAACACCGGACCCAAGATAACACATGACACCACCACCAATCATCCTCACCAGATTCAAACCCATCCCATAGATGAAGTGCAACCACCATTCAGAGTCCAGACCAATGGCAGCATCACCAGCTGCTACACCCCCCTTCGATCCCACACAAAGCAAACTGACACACACCATGAACACATGGCAAGGTCTCAAACTCAGAGCCAAACGAAAGCCTGGGATGTGGCATCACTGCCATTTGCTCAGGACATTACATCAACTACCCAGCCCATTACGCAGGTTGTTACAACATAAAAGATTAATGGGCATACATCAAGGACCTCATCCACACAGGATGTTATGAAACAGCCGACTAATCTGCAAACATCAACTTCATCAACTAATCAGGATGTAAGAACACAGGCAACCAACCCGCTCACAGCAACAAAGCCAGCACCCCACACCTCCCCACCAGTATTTATAGAGAGACGGCAGCTCCGATCATGCTTTGCTTGCAAAGGCATGAAGCCAAAGGCACCAGCCTGAAGATGACGAGTGGGACCTCGTTGAAACATCGTCAAGATACTCGCAATCTTACACAGGAAAAGACCTGAATATGCCAAAACTTGCATACCTCTACCTGTGAAAATCTACAAAAACAAATATAGACATACAGACACACACACACACACACACACACACACACACACACACACACACACACACACAAATGGATACTTCTGTGAATGACTGCTTTATAAAATAAAGTGAGTACTTGAATATTTATTAGGTCTATAAGAGTTTGGGCCACTTGACCAAGGTCTTGTAATGTTGCTTTTAATTATCATTTAAATCAGTTTTGCTATAAAGAATAGGCTTGTCCTGTAAACATTAGAATTTGTCCTGTTTGAACAGAAGACGCTTATGTGTGTGCATAAGGTGCCAATAAATCTCATGTTATCACTTTAACCGCACTAAAGAGATATTCCTACTGCATATCTTCCACCATTTCTCAATGCCTCCCCACCATGTTATTAACCTGTGGCTTATTTCCTCTTATATTTTAATAATAGATTCTAGATTATGAAGTAACAATAAAACATACACATAGACATTCCAGATGGGATTCCTAGGCAATATAACTGCTTCTGTATGTAGGAGAGGTTTAAGTGGGGCTGTTTGGACAGTAGAATACCTGCTTGATCATGAAAAGGCAGAACTTGAAACAGTTTTGTTATGAGAACCTAAAGCATATAATGTTAACCCTAGAATTTGAATTTGTAGGAAATGGAGAGTAATCTGTTCTTTAATTTCAAGAAAATTATCCTTTTATGAGCAAAATCCAGATTTAATTCTGTTTAAAGAAGCTGCATTAAAATAATCATGTGTTGATTCAATACTGTTAGCTTATGAATGATTCTTTAAATTCCTTCTTCTGAAAAAGCAATTGCAACTGCAAATATAAGAGACTTATGCCTCATTAAGTTTGTTCTGTTATGCATCCTTTTCCTCAATAATATAATGATGGAATTCTGTTTTATCAGAGTACTCCAGTTGTAATGATTTAATTCTGATTATGATCTCATACCTCTTTCAACCAAATATAAATAGCAGTTTTTGTTATGATTACATACATACACACATGAATGTACAAATACAAATACAAATATGCACACACACACACACACACATACACACACAGATAAATATTTGTTGTTAGTTGCGAAGTTGTGTCTGACCCATCGCAACCCCATGGACAACATTCCTCCAGGCCTTCCTGTCCTCTACCATCCTCTGGAGTCCATTTAAGGTCACGCCTACTGCTTCTGTGACTCCATCCAGCCACCTCATTCTCTGTCATCCCATTCTTCTTTTGCCCTTAATCTTTCCCAGCATTAGGTTCTTCTCCAGTGAGTCCTTCCTTCTCATTAGGTGGCCAAAGTTTTTGAGTTTCATCTTCAGAATCCGACCTTCTAAAGAGCAATCAGGGTTGATCACCTCTAGGACTGATAGGTTTGATCGCCTTACAGTCCAAGGGACTCGCAGGAGTCTTCTTCAGCACCATAATTCAAAGGCCTCAGCCTTTTTTATGGTCCAACTTTCACAACCATACATTGCAACTGGGAAAACCATAGCATTGACTATACACACTTTTGTTGGCAGAGCGATGTCTCTGCTTTTTAGAATGTTGTCTAGATTTGCCATAGCTTTCCTCCCCAGGAGCAAGCGTCTTTTAATTTCTTGGCTACAGTCCCCATCTGCAGTGAGCCCAGGAAAATAAAATCTCTCTCTACCTCCATTTCTTCCCCATCTATTTGCCAGGAATTGAAATCATGCCATGATCTTAGTTTTCTTAATGTTGAGTTTCAAGCTACCTTTTGCACTTTCCTTCTTCACCTGCATCAAGAGGCTCATTAGTTCCTCTTCACTTTCTGCCATTAGAGTGGTATCATCTGCATATCTGAGGTTGTTGATATTTCTCCCAGCAATCTTAATTCCAACTTTTGATTCATCAAGCCCTGCCTTTCTCATGAGGTGCTCTGCATATAAGTTAAATAGGCAAGGTGACAGTATACAGCCTTGTCAGACTCCTTTCCCAATTTTGAACCAATCAGTGGTTCCATGTCCAGTTCTCACTGTTGTTTCTTGACCTGCATATAGATTTCTCAAGAGACAAATAAGATGGTCTCTTTAAGAACTTGCCACAAATTGTTGTGATTCACACAATCAAAGGCTTTAGCATAGTCAATGAAGCAGAAGTAGATGTTTTTCTGGAACTCCCTAGCTTTCTCCATGATCCAGCCTATGTTGGCAATTTGATCTCTAGTTCCTCTGCCTCTTTAAAATCCTGCCTGTACTTCTGGTAGTTCTCGATCCACATACTGCTGGAGCCTAGCTTGTAGGATTTTAAGCATAACTTTACTAGCATGTGAAATGAGTGCAATGGTGCAATAGTTTGAACATTCTTTAGCATTGCCTTTCTTTGGAATTGGAATGTAAACTGATCTTTTCCAATCCTGTGGCCACTGTTGAGTTTTCCAAATTTGCTGGCAAATTGAGTGTAGCACTTTTACTGCATCGTCTTTTAAGAGTTCAGCTGGAATACTGTCACCTACACTAACTTTGTTGTTGCTCAGATTTGCTAAAGCCCATTTGACTTCACATTCTAGGATGTCTGGCTCGAGGTCAGTGACCACCCCATCATGGTTCCTTTTGGTACTGTCCATGGGGTGTTCATGGCAAATATACTGGAGTGGGTTGCCATTTCCTTCTCCAATGGATCATGTTTTGTCAGTACTCTCTGCTATGACCTGTCAGTCTTGGGTGGCCCTGCACGGCATAGCTCATGGCTTCATTGAGCTACGCAAGCCCCTTCGCCAGGACAAGGCAGTAATCCATGAAGAGGACAGATAAATATAGGAAGATACTAACAGGTTCTTAGAAATTTCTGACTAAGTTCTGTCATAATACATTTCTGTTATCTGTGTCATTTTGGAATTTAGAGCATCCAGACAAGGGTTACAGAATTAACTCCCCCTTTTTTTGTATTTCATGCTAGGCTTTAAGAAATTCCTCAAGGCTTTGTTTTTTTTTAAAAAAAAGGCTTTGCCATTTTTAAATTGCTTTGTTATAAACATTTTCTAGATAACTTTTTATAAAATCTATTTTATCCTATTAAGAGAAACTTTGTATGTTTGACTTGGAGAGTGAAGGAATTTCAGTGGAGGAGGCAGTGAGTGGGAGGCATATTTTAGAAAAGTTTCTAGAGAGCTCTGTTAGTTATGTTGTTGCTGATACCCATATATCAGTGTCTGGCAGATACAACAAGAATGTCAGGGCAGTCTAAATGATAGAGGGTATTTTGGAGAGTTAAAGAGCATAGTTGTCTGGGGAGAGAGAGTTTTCATTGTTGGCAGAAAGTATTTGCTTTATTTTAACAAGTTTTGGTATGAAGAATTAAAATGGCAATCCTGAAACTTCTGACTTCCTGGGGATAATCATTTGTAAATAACTAAATACAGCCGAATTCTCAAATGAGAAGGGAGATGATTTCACACCGGGCAACATAATAAGCAGTTAGCTTCTAGTTCCTTTTTGGTCTTAAGTCCCATTTCCAGCAGAAGTCAACATCAGTGGGAAAGATAACATGTTCTGTATACAACTGTCGCACCACTGAGCTTTATATGTCTCTTATTAGTATCTTCTTCCAGATCATAATTTTAAAAATACTTTTAGTCTGTTAACTGTTGAAAGCTGTGAGAATGAGTTAGGTGTGTGCACACTGTATGTATAAAATCTAGATTGTGAAGAGTCTTGCATTTTGCCACCAGGAATATTAATTGCTTTTTCTGTTACTGCAGCTACCTGATCTAGGACAGTAACTTGATGATTGTTATTTCTTAAGAGTTGATAATATAGTTGATAATATAGTCTCTCAATAAGGAAGAAAAATTAGTTGAGTTAGTCCAAGTTGTAGACAAATGAGATTTAGATTGTACTTAATACATTACTCATATAATGGGGGAGTACTCATATAATTTAGATTGCTTCTTTTTAGAATTAAATAAGCATAATATAGCAAACTCGGTGACATGTTGGAATAAGTTTTATGTGTGGGAGTTGGAATAGGTTTTATTTTTGTTGTCTGAGACTAGTGTAGTAGGCTTCAGTAAATAGCAGTGTCTTTCATTCTTTCAAGCAAAATTCTCAAGATTTGACCCTGATTTTGATTATTGGAAACACAGGTGATGTCTTTTTATCTTATTTTGCTTAATCCTTTAATGTAATATGGTTCATGGCATTCACATAGTTAATGGTAGCCAGAAGACATTTTAGAATATTGTATAAGATGGATGGCACTTCAGAAGACAGTGGATGTATATTCATTGTGTGTGCATTCCTGTCACAGCTTCAGTCCTATGCAGACTCCTTTTTATTTTATTTTATTTGTATCAGGTTTGTTAATACAATAATTAATCTTAGTAGCCTTGATGTCAGATCTAAATTGAAAAGATTGGTTGTTATCATTAGGACAATATTGTATGACAACTTTATTTGTTACCTTTTTAATAATTTTTATTACCATCTAGCAGCCTTTTTAAGATTATACTTTGGATGAAGACATTTCCAGAATTTGATAAGGTAAACAGTTCCTACTATAAAATGTCTGATTTATTGTAGGCTTGGATGGGATCAATTGTTAATATATAACATATTGTGAAGTTGTGTCTCTGTGTTATGGACTTTCATCAACATTTGTGGCAAATTGTGTCTTTAGTGATAGATAAAAGAATGGATATTTGGCAATAAATGTGTTATTTCTCAATAGCCCCTCTGAGGTTTTGCTGACCAGTTGAGATAAGCTATTTGGCAACTGTGTAAAGAGAGGAAGTGCTTTTCCAAACTGTTTCCTTTTATATTGGATCACCTTCCATCTGTGTGCCTGGCTTTGTGACCTAAAACTTGGGAAATCCTGAAAAACAAGTTTAAAAAAAAAAATTAAACACATAGATCACATAAAATGGAGAACTGAGATGAAAACTAACTGTACATGAAAATAAGCTTGTACTGTGTTTGTAATATCCTGATGTTCAGATCTTGATTTCTATTCATCCATTTAGAATATTTAATTACATAAGTGCAGTTGTTATTTTAAACTGAAAAATTGGAAAAAATATTTGTATTACTGTTTGATTGCCACGCAGATCAAGAAACATAAAATATTGAGTAAATAAAAATAAAAACTTGCTCTTGTTAACTTCTCTTGATGTAAGAGGGTGATGTTATGAAAAAGCTGAACATCTACATACTGTTTCTATTATTTCTCTCCTTAGTATGGGGGATTGTTTAGTTGATGATGTTTAATTAAGTATGTTTGTCAATGGATTGGATGCATCCTGCAGATTCCCTCTCTAAATATGCATCAAAGGATTGGGGAAATCTCTTGCGCTGGGATCCCCAGAGTTGCTCCTAGCATTCTGCCCAACCTGCACATTGTCACCTAGGAGGCTTCCTGATCTTCATTTTATTTTTCAGATTCTTTAAAGAAAAGAAAAGAATGGTAAGCAAATTATCATTCTCAAGGATAACATGTGTTTCTGGTTATGCCTCTGAGTCCCAGATAAGGCTGACCAGACATAAGTAAAATGTAAGCTGAAATGGTGGAGAACATCTTGGGAAACCAAAGTATATAGTTACAGAGAATTTCAGCAGTTTGGGTTCTACTAAATGACTGTTTTGTGACTGGTCACCGACATTTTGAAAAAGTGCTCAGGTCATACTGAATATTCTACATTTGTTACCAATACTACTTACAATGGGAACCTATGCTGTAGAAGAAGTATGACAGATGCATGAAAGGGGTACCGATAAAAGAGAGCAAGACCAATTATACATTTCATCAGTAGAAATGCACTCCCCCCCCCTCCAGTTCATATTTGCTTTTTGGAATTTTCAATTTGTAATATTTCATGATTTTATAAAAGAAATATTGACCATGTTAAGGAAGCTCATTTTTTTTCCAATAAAACTACGTACAACTTCATAGTTGAGTATGTGAAAAATTTACCTTAACAATTTTCAGAATCTTTACATATTTTTTACAACATAAACAATATAACTATTTAGCTGATTTATTCTGCATACAGTTGTTTTGGTTAAACATAACAAAATCTGTACAGTAAATCTGAATTTTGCCTTACTCTTCCTTCACATTACGCAGGGCTTTAATTAAAACTTAGCACTTTATGTCATTGATATCCTGTAGCAAAGAAAGGATGGAATAGTGTGTCCATCCTTGGATCTGTCAGCAGCTTTCAATACCATCAATATCCATAGGGGTTGGCTTTGTAGTGGTTCTCCTTTCTCTGTGGCTTCTTTCAATCAGCACTAATGGAGTGACAGCTCACACCCTCAGTCTCTTACTTATGGGATGCCATGGGACTTAACTCTCCCCTGTTGTTTGAATGTGACACCAATTATACGTCACAACCTCAGCCCATGCAAGTAATGCTGTTAAAATCCTGATCCACTACCTGAAGGATATGTATGCTTGAATGGGGCTGAATGGAGTCTGGTTCAGTCCTGACAAAAATGAATGATGTGTTTATTCATTTGCCTCTGGTTCTGGGGATGCTTCTTTTTGGGGGAGGGGGGATGTTGTGTTTCCCTGTGCAAATCAAATGCACAGTTTGGGGGTTCTCTTGGCTTCAACACCTCCTGCTTGAAGAGCAGGTATCAGCTACTACCCAAGAGGGTCTTTACACAATTTATCTGTGCCTGTTGCAACCATTCCTGGCCTGAGAGGCCCCTCAAACAGCACTAATGTCTTGATCATTTCTAAATTAAATTACTACTGTGGTGTACTCTACAAGGGGTTGCTCTTGATAACTACCAGAGTTGCTTAGAAAGGGAGATGACCAGCATATAAATTTAATAAATAAATCCTTGGAAGCTACTTGTAGTCCAGAATGTAGTGCCGTAGATAGTGATGAATGTTCCATGGTACAGTATGTGCATGGGTCCATATCTCTTCGTGAGCTGCACTGGCTGCCATTGGCTTCTGGGTGAAATTTAAGGTGCTGGCTATCACCTATAAAGTCCTTTATGGTATAGGATCTGGCTACTTTAGGGACTACATGTCTCCTTTATGTTCCTTCCTCCAGTAAGAATGGTTTCAGTGGGCACACTTCAGGTTTTGTAAATTAAGTATTTTCATCTTTACCAGGAAGCATTGGTTCTCACTGATGGCTTCTGTCCTAGAGAATAGAATAATATTTCCTGGGAAATCTATACTGCTCCCACTCTACTGAACTACTGCAAATTATTAAAAATCTGGTTGTTCTTCCAGGTATTGGGCTGGGTGGCGTCTAAGTCCTTTGCTTGTTAGTTCTGTCTTCTAGTCAGCTATATTCTTTTTCTTTTGATTTTTAATATCTGCTATTTTTTAAAAAAAAAAATAAATTATGATATGCCCAGAATTTTTGTGGAGTCCAGAAACCTTGGGATTGAAATAAACTCTCTTTTACATCTTTCTATACATAGTATTAATTTATTGTTTAGAGTTAATGAAAATAAGGTCATTATATATTTGTGGGTGGTTAATGTTACAGTTGTAGTTCAAATATTTTTGACTGTTATAAAATCTGAAAGCAAAACTACATAATGTATGTTATTAGTTTTGATAATTAGATACAGTTAGTCGTATTGCTATTTATAAAATAGTGGGGTAAAATCTGGAAACCCACATGCTTGTTTACATGGCTATGTTGAATACAAAGAATTCAAGTTAGAAAGCAAGCTGACCATTCCTTATGCAAATCTGCTACGCTTGTTATCATGGCTCTATGTTTAGAAAAGCAGAATTTATAGATATTTGCAAATAAATATTAGTAATAAGGGCAATCATTCAGATTCTTGTGACTAGCTATCTCACACAATGATGCTAAGTAGCTCACACCTACCAGAAAAAAAATACCAGTAGTATAAAACACTTCATATTGGAGCGGTTCAGATGGGAGGTGACTAAGGTGTGAGTATATAAAGTATCAAATTGGCATATAGGACAGATATGTCTAATAGCCGCAGCTTCTACCTGCTCATTGAACAGGAGTCTAGAGCCAAGAAGGATCACCAAATTATACATGAGTTCTGCCTGCAGTAGTGCTAGCCTGTTAAGAACTAGAGCTATTTAGTCCCTGGCAACGGAAGATTCTAGAATCAGAAGGCACTCAGGATCAGCATAAGCCTGATCCTCCCCATCCAGATCCTCACAGCCTCCAGGCACTGAGCCTGGATTTCCGTGGCAGACAGAGAATGAGATATAAAGATGGGGTATCACATTTATGACACCTGACCCTGCACCACCCTCACCCAAGAGTCTAAGGAAAAGAAGTGGAGAGAATGTGAAGCTGTATGGAATTCTACAGTAGGCGGTCCTTAGTCCTTAGCCCTGGAGCATGAACATGGTGCCTCTCACTTTTGACCTAGACTTAGTTAGAAAGATATTATGAACCAACTATTTGGAACTTGATTTTAAAAACTGATTCATTTTTCAGACAATCAGTAGAATAGGGAGCTGTTTGTGTTAATCTACCCCAAGTACAGGAAGGACTATAAGAATCTTCTCTAAATAGCTACTGGATCTTCTGGAAGATCACTAGAGATAATGCTGGGAAATACAGGGAGAAATGGAAATAGTTCCTCTTTAGTACATAGGAGCATCTAGTTGATGGAGCAGACGCTCACATCTGAAAGAAGAAACTTGTTAAGGGGCTCCAACACAGGAGATGCATCTGTAATCTGGAAATCATTTTCATCATTTAAATTTATTTAATATCTTGAGTTTTCTCATTGAACGTGGGTCCGGCGGTCATGGATGGGATGGGATATGCTCATCCGATGATGACGATCGGGTCTACAAGCTGAGAAGCTCCTCCCCTTCCTCTTGCTTCCCAGCTTTTAGACTCGATCCGATTCTGATCAGTCACGGTTTGAGCTTATTCCATCGATTCAGTAATTAGTCTTGTGGTTATTGGATTTTTCTAAATTTAAAAATTTAAATTGGCTACCTCACTCCCCTCTCTGGGTTGAGTTTTTCAGCGAGAAGGGCTTCGGCCCAAACCCGCTCTAAACCGCTTGGCGGTGGGGTAGAGGCTCCTATTAGATCGGAGCCTCCCCCGGACAGCGTGACTCCTCCGCTGCTTGCAGAAGCTCCCATTTTCGCCAGCCAGAGCGGGCTGGAAACATCGCGGCCACTCCCGAGCCCCTGAGCGCAGGCGGACAAGTGCGGAGCTTAATTGCTTAACAAGCAGCTGGAGCTCTACGAGGAGTGCGGCGGGCAAGTGCGGAGCCTAATTAACCCACGCGCATCGCGCCGGACGGCGCTGGAGCTCATCGAGGCGTGCAGTCCCTCTTCGCATTCCGTTTGCGAACGGACAATCCCGGAGGCCTCTCGGCTGCCTTGTAACTGTGAAGAAGGGCAGTTCTGACGGCCCTTCTGACTCATCGGCAGCCTCTTCTCCAGCCTCCGGAGGAGTCGGTTTCGAGGAAGATCGTAACGTAAGTCACCCAGCGTGGCGCGGAAACATCTGAGGGTCTCCCCCCCCCTCTTCTCCCGGGGCCACAGTGGCTTAATTTCGTTTGGTCTTCCCTCGTAGCTAATCGGCTGGTCTTCCATTCTCCTGCCTCGTGGCTGGCCGCCATTTTGTGGGAGGTTCGTTTCATCGCTGCCATTTTGAGAGGCTTCTCAGGCCTACTGGCCTCCTTCTCAGTCAAGATGGCCTCCAAATCATCACGGGCCAAACGACAGCCTGTTGCAGGGACTGTGCAGGAGTCTTCCCCAGTTCCTGCCAAGAAGTCCAAGAAATCCTCCCACAGGCCTGCAGACACGAGGTCCAAGGAAGAGATAAGGCTTCACGAAGCAATAGAGCGTTCGATTCAAAAGGCTCTGAAATAGACTTCCTTGAAGGAAGCCACTCAGGGTCCTCCTGCAGCCCAGCCACCCTTGGTCCCTAGTCAAGGGCTTACCCCCATTCAAGCCTCCTCTCCAAGGGATCCTGAACCCGCTGCCTCCATAGCTCCACCTGCACTTTCCCCTGATGGAGAGAACCCTAATCCTGAGCTGCAGAGACCAGTTAATGAATCCTTGTTTGGGGAACAGGATCGCCCTACTCCCCAGGTTCTCCCTTCTGCTACAACGGACTCCCCTCAGACTTTGGCTGTCCAAGGGGATCCAGTGGGTCAGGGGCCTGGAATTCAGATCCCGCCAGAGCTAGCTGCATATATACAACAGGCCATCCAGCAGGGCATCCAAGCGGACAGGCAGCGCAGGACGGCCTCGTGGGTTTCTGATTCCCCCTCCCAGATAGATGTTGTGGGTTCCGGTCTTTCTTCTGTTAGGGCCCATTCGGTTGCCAAAACGCACTCGCAGGGATCATCTGGACATGACTATCTAACGGGAGGACATGAAGGACTTGGCCTTATCGGATGATGAGGACCTATCCCCAGACCAGCCTTCCTTCGTGGGCCTCTTCAAGGTCCAGATGTTCAGATACCTTTTACACAAGGCAAAAATCACCACTGGTCTGGGGGTCCCCCACACACCTTCCCTGGCTGGGGAAGGTCCATCCTCCTCTGTTCCTCTATTTGAGGAGCCCACAATAGATACTGAAGAGATTCCAGGTCCCAAGCTTTTTAGGGACGTTCTTACCAAACATTGACTACTTCCTTCTTCGGGACCCAAACCCAATTCTATTGACAAACGTATTTATAACCTTGCTCCGGAGATTTCACCCCTGCTACAGGTTCCCAAGGTGGATGCTCCAGTGGCCTCGTTGGCTTCTGCCTTGTTTACCACCGGACTGCCGGAGGAAGGTCTCCGTCCTGAGGAGCGCCGGATCGAACACTCCTTAGTAAAATCGCATCAAGCTTCGGCCTGGGCTGTAAAATCATCGCTAGCAGCTTCGTTCTTCAATCGAGCATCCATCCTATGGCTGCGCCAGCTACAAGACCGCCTACCAGTGTCTGATACAAGAACACATCAGGATCTTAACAAGGTACTGGCCACTCTCGAATTTTCGGCAGATGCCACACTGAACTCATCCCGTTTCACAGCTAAGGCCATAGGGTCTTCCGTCACAGCCAGGAGACTTCTCTGGCTTAGACAGTGGCAAGCAGACGCCAAATCCAAATGGCGTCTGGCTTTGGCCCCTTTCGAAGGGCCACAATTATTTGGGGCCCCTTTGGAACCTCTTTTGGTGGAGTCCAGGGACAAACGCAAGTACCTCCCTCCCACGTCTCGCAGGTCAGATCATCGCCCGTTCCAGTCCTTTCGTTCCTTTCGAGGTTCAGAGGGTAGCTTCTCCGGGTGCAGACCCCAAAGGTCCTTCCCGTCCTTTCAATCACGGGCCTCAGACCGTCAGGGGTTTCAGTCACAGCGGGGACATTCCAAACACCCCTTCCGTGGAGACCGCGGGTGCCCCTCCCACCGGTCCCGCTGATGGTGTCGCAGGTCCTCGCATTGGGGGCCGCCTGGGGTCCTTCGCCAGCCAATGGGAGGCCACGTCTTCGGACGCCTGGGTCAGGGAGACGGTTCGGGTGGGCCTCTCCCTCGAATTCCTCTCCATTCCCCCAGATCGATTTCTGCGTTGCCCGATCTCCCGGGATCGGGCTCGTCAGCTCCTCATGGCCTCGGCCATTCAGCATCTGCTCGACATCCAGGTTGTCGAGCCGGTCCCGAGGGAGCTGCATGAACAAGGCTATTATTCCCGCCTGTTCGTGATCCAGAAGTCCTCAGGGCGATGGAGGGCAATTCTGGACCTAAAGTCTCTCAACCAGCGGATTGCCTACCGCCGGTTCAAGATGACTTCCCTCTCTTCCATCCTAGAAAGCATCAGGCCCGGAGATCACCTCACGTCGATCGACTTGACAGAGGCGTATCTCCACATCCCAATACACAGGAATTTTCGCAAATTTCTTCGCTTCTGTTATGCGGGCCATCATTATCAATATCGAGCCCTACCATTCGGCCTATCCTCGGCTCCCCGAGTTTTTACGAAAATTATGGCTGTGCTAGTGGGCTACCTCCGGACTCTGCCCATCTGGATTCAGGCTTACCTGGATGACCTTCTCGTCCAGTCATCCTCGGAGGTTCTAGCGCACCAGGATTTGGACACCACCCTCCGAATCCTGGAAAGCCACGGGTTTTCCGTAAATCTGGCCAAGAGCCACTTGATACCCACGAACTGCATACAGCATTTGGGGGCCATAATCAACTCTATAGAAGGCAAGGTGTATCTTTCTCAGGACCGCCTGTCCAGTTTGCGGTCACTGGTCAGGTCAGTCTCGTTGGGGAGACCAGTCTCCCTGGCGTCTCTGTCCCAGCTCCTGGGAAAGATGGTCTCCTGCATAGGGATCATCCCTTGGGCGCGTCTCCATTGCAGGGATCTGCAATGGTTTCTGCTTCCCTATCAAAAGAAACACCTGGGGAATTCGGATCTCAAGGTCACATTGCCCCACAAGACCCTTCTCTCTCTCCAGTGGTGGTCTTCGGCGGCGGTTCTAAAAGGGGGGGAGTTCTGGGATGTTCAACCGCTCATCCTGACCATGGATGCCAGCCTTCAGGGCTGGGGAGCACACCTGATGTCATTCATGGCCCAGGGCCGTTGGACCCAGTCCGACCTGGCCCACAATATCAATTGGCTGGAGCTGCGAGCCATCCACCTAGCTCTCCGGGTCTTTCAGGACAAAGTGCAGGACAAACATACTTATTCGGACAGACAACGTAGCCGCAAAGGCTCATATCAACCGCCTGGGGGGGACCCGTTCTCGGCACCTCATGTCCGAGGCGGAGAGTCTGGGAGCCTGGGCGGAGACTCACGTGAGGTCCCTTCGGGCCTCACACATTTCCGGAGTGACAAATGTCCAGGCAGACTGGCTAAGTCGGGAATCACTGGACCAGGGGGAGTGGAGCCTGGATCCGGATCTCTTCCTCGGGATTACGGAACGGTTCGGCCGCCCTCTGGTGGACCTCTTCGCCACTCGGACCAACAGACAGACGGAGAGATTTTTTTCCCGGAACCGGGGGCGGAGGCAGTGGACGCCCTGTTCAGCAACTGGCCCCCCGGCCTCCTCTATGCCTTCCCGCCCCTGCCCCTCCTGTCCAGAGTCATCAGGAGAGTGCTCCGGTTCAGAGCGGAGATCATACTAATCGCCCCGTTCTGGCCGCGCCGCCCGTGGTTCGCGGACCTCCAGGCTCTCTGTCCAGCATCCGTGGCGTCTTCCACCAGACAGGGTGGTTCTTCGGCAGGGCCCTCTCCTTCACTCGGACCCAGCCTGGCTTCACCTGACCGCCTGGAGGTTGAACGGTGACTGCTGACCGCTTCTAGAGTGCCTCCACAAGCGGTCACCATCATACAGGCAGCCCGCCGCCCGTCTACTTCACGGATATACGACTCAACCTGGAAGTCCTTTGCGGCCTGGTGTTCCCGCAAGTCCATCAACGCGGAGTCAGCTACCACTCCACAGGTATTGGGGTTCCTCCTTGAGGGGCTTCGAGACAGGACTGGCTCCCAATACACTACGCAGACAGGTCTCGGCTCTGTCTACCATCCTGTGTTGTGGGTCTAGGCAGTCTCTGGTCTCCCAGCCTTTGATTCGCCTTTTCCTCAGGGGGGCTTCTAACCTTCAACCAAGCCCTATTCATAGGTACCCTACCTGGGACTTGTCCCTCGTCCTGGAAGCTCTCACCAAGGCCTCCTTCGAGCCTCTTCGGACCGCGGGCCTCTGTTTTCTAACCTACAAGGTTTCCTTCCTACTGGCCATCACATCGGCCAGGAGGATTTCGGAATTGGCGGCCCTCTCCACCAGGGCCGACCTCTGCATCTTCCACCCGGACTGGGTGGTCCTGAGGTTAGACCCTACCTTCCTCCCCAAAATCAACTCCCCTTACCATCGGACCCTTGAGTTGGTCCTACCTAATTTTTGCCCTCGTCCATCCCATCCAGCGGAGCGGGTTTGGCATACCCTGGATGTCAGAAGGTCCCTAAAGATTTATCTCCACAGAACCTCGGAGTTTAGGCGCACTGAAGCTCTCCTGGTCTCCTTTCAGCCCTCCAACATGGGTCAAAAGGCTTCTTCTATCACTGTAGGGAGGTGGATCAGGGCAACCATTGCAACGGCATACGGGGTTCACTCCTTACCTGTTCCTTCCCGTATCACCGCCCATTCTACCCGTAGCGCAGCCACCTCAGCTGCTTGGGCTACTCAGGCCTCGCTGGAGGAGATCTGCAGGGCTGCAGCCTGGTCTTCTCCTACTCCCTTTATCAGACACTACCGTCTGGACAAGTTCGCTTCGGCAGAGGCAGCATTTGGGCGTAGGGTTTTACAACAGGTCACCCGTGGACCCACTCTATCGGCTTCTTCCAATCCCTCCCGATAATTCCAGGGCTCTGGTATGTCCCATCCATGACCGCCGGACCCACGTTCAATGAGAATGGGCTTTGTCTCACCTGAAAGCCCTTTCTGATTGTGGTGGGTCCGGTGGTCAGCCCCGCCCTTGTTTCAGAGCCGATTGCCGTGGTCCTGGGGTTGTTTTTCTCTTATTTCTGTTGCAGTTCACCGTGACAGTCTACTGGGAATCGTATTTCCTCATAAAGCTGGGAAGCAAGAGGAAGGGGAGGAGCTTCTTAGCTTGTAGACCCGATCGTCATCATCGGATGAGCATATCCCATCCCATCCATGACCGCCGGACCCACCACAATCAGAAAGGGCTTTCAGGTGAGACAAAGCCCATTTTCAAAAATAAGCTTTAAACAAGGTAGACACGTAAGAAAATCAAAATCCATAAAAGATAGAACCAGGACCTTTCAAAGTCCGTCCTTCCCACAGCAGATTTTTTGACAGCTTAAAATCATTGCTAAATCTTAGGCATTTTGTTGCATTTGTTAGTAGTTAGCCTGCATTAGAACTGGATTTGCCACCAGAGTTACTTGCTTTTCTTGTTGCTGCTCTTGTCATCTGGATTGCCTGATTAGGGCTAAAATACTAAGACACAACTGATTACTTCTATGGGTAATTTAAATAATGGAAGTCCAGTTCTACTGCAGGCTGACTTCTAGTGGGTGGCTCATCAGTTGAAGATGTATACAGAATGTTAGTAACAGAATAACAGAATGACATATGTAAAACAACTGCGATTAATGAAGCTATGTGAATGTGCAGTTAACATCTGCCGTTATATTTTGCCTTGGCAGAATATAGGTCAAGCTGGCTGGAATATAAGTCAGGCAGACAAGCTGGTCTTGTTAGACTTAGAAGCGAAGCAAAGTTAGGCCAATTTAGGAACTGAGACAACTAGGAAATTCCCAAACAATAGGCTTGACAAGGACAACTAAACCCATACCAGAAGTAAGCAATGATAAACCACTTCCATAGCATTGGCAAGAATACTGCCCAGATGTATCTATCTGGGAATACTGCCCAGATGTATCTCTTGACTGAAAAGAGATTCCACTTTTAGTTAATCTTATACTCGGAAATAAAGTCAAACTGAGCCTTGCCTATGTCACATCATGCATCTATTTTGTGAATGACTATTGTTAATAAGTTAATTATTATTATGTCTGCTTATCTTTGGTTTTGCTCCATATGTGAACACATACATATTTGTGCTTCAAAGCTACACGTCATGCAACTGATGAAAGTACGGCGAAATTAAAAGATACAATCAATGTCTTTAAGATATTACAGAGTTGATTGTTATATGTTTGCCTAATGATGTGGGAATGACTTCAGATTTATTACAGCATTTCATTATATTTCTAAAAACCTTGAAAGGTAAATATATATTGTAAGCACTTCTCATTCCAATAAGCTGAAGTGATTTACTCTCCCTTTTAAAATGTGGCCTTACTGCTCTTTTCCTATAGTACCGCCAAACTTTCCTCCTCCTGGATTATGTCAGGGACTATATTTTGCAGCAGTGCTTTTTATACCAACTGGAGCACTTGGGTGGAGCAAATTGGCAAGCTGTGCAGTCGCTTCCTGTATTTGGGCAAATGTGCTTATGCACAATCACCTGATTATAACTTTGCTGTAGAAGGAGGGGAAAATAAACAGCAGATTCTTCTCCTGCTCCTCCTTTCTAAAATAAAAAATAAAAAAATGCACGCAATGTTATGAACATGGATTTTTGGGAGTTATATTTTGGGACATTTAAGAATGTTGCCCACAATCCAACATGTAATTAAGCATGCTTAACTCTCTGCCTTTTGTTGATAGTTCAGCTTACAAATATATAAGATAAATATTTATTATTATAAGACTATTTTTTAAAAATGTTAAATTAGGACTTTTGAAATATTTTTTACCTCTTTGATTAACTTAAACTCATTTATTCTAAATCTATTTAAACAGATTTTATCCTGCAGTAGCCCTGCTTCCTCTCCCCTCATGCTGTGTATGCTCATAGTTATTACAAGTTCTTAATAGCTTAATATAGAAATATATAATTTCTTTATGTGATTCCTTGGAGTGATATTGGGAATATAAGGAATTCAAGTACAAGATAATTTAAGAACCTGACTTTTGATATGCAAAATTAGATGTAGAAGCTTGATTTTAAAATGTAACATTAACATGAAAAGTGAAGAAAAGCAAAGAGCAGTATAGAAGTATATAAAGACAAAATACTCACCCCCCCCCCTTTTTTTATACTGGGTGTAAAATTGCATTGCCAGTTCCTAAGATATGTTAATTTTCAGTTTGGATATCTAAGTGTTATTTAAAATTACTTTTTTAAAGACAGCTACCCTTACCAATGACTTTATTTTTGCTTCTGCTTTGTTGATAACTGGATTGTAAAATACCCCAGCAGGATAAATCACATTCCTGTTTAGTAAATTGTGGCTAGCTATTGATTTTCTTTATTAATTTTCAGATCACAACTGAAAAGTATATATATATCCTTGTATGCTATAGTTCTCAAAAGGAATATAGGAAATGAAATGGGGAAAGAACATTGATTTTTTTTCTCTACTAGTAGTGTCAAGGAAGTTCATATAGTTGACTCCTGAAAGGAAATGTTCATATTTATTAAGATCTTGAACAATCTAATAAAAATAAAGGAATGATAAAATTGGAATAAGTTGCAATTTGATAACACACACCCAGCTATTTCAGTTCAGAAGTAGACAAAAATAATCCCTAAAGTTTTTTGATTTCAGATGTTTTTGTAACAGAATAAAGTTTGAATATATCTCCAGCCTTTTTCTAACAAATAACCAACCTAGTAAGATTTAGGGAGGGGAAGCTATAAAAATATTTTTCAATAAGTACTCTATACTTGTGGAATAACCTCCCCTTGAAAATTGAAAATGTACTCTTCTTAATGGCATTAAGGAAGGTAGTCAAAATAGAACTGTTTCAAAGGATGTTTCAATCTGTGATGATATTAAGGTGGTTTATATTTAACATTTAAATTTATTGAATTGTAAATTACAAGTGATATATATTATTTTTTATCAAATTTTGAAACTGACCATCTCCCTCACAGAGGATCTCTGGGTGATGTATAAATAATGTTAACTGCCTCATTAGATAATATTTTAGTTATGATTGTATAAGCTGCTTTGGGGGAATAACATTACTGCTCCCCAAAACTTAAAACAACATGGGTGAAATGGGCTGTTAAACCCCTTAAATTGGAAAGTTTGTAGTATTCAAATGAGAGTCTCTTCGAACACCAAGAGATCAGTCTTCCATATATTGAAGATGTACAGTCAGATATATTTACTAGAGACTCGATGCGATTATATATAATTTATAGAGTGGCCCACTAAAGAAATATTTGTAAAAAGTAAATCCAAGCATTGAGCATTTATCTTTTAATAGAAATATTTTTTCCCCACTATTGCTTCAAATAGCTTTTAGGGTTAAACAAACCTTTAAGTGGAGTGCCTCAGATTGCAGATACAGTCTTTACCTCCTGACTGTTGCTTCTAAGTTAGTTCTGTCATTGAGGTAGAATGAAAGGTGTACTTCCATGTACATGTATTTAAATTTTTCCTGCTTTGGAACTCTTAAGGCATCGCAAACGCATTTTGTGTAATTTGCATTTCTGCAAATTTTTTTGCTACTCAGTTGAAAATGGTTTGGATCAAACAACAGGTCAAAATGGTAGGGATAGTTTTTGAAAATCCTCTTCTGCATGTTTTGTCAGCTCTTTTTAGAATCAGAATCAGAATAGAGCTGGAAGGGACCTTGGAGGTCTTCTAGTCCAGCCCCCTGCTCAAGCAGAAGACTTTGTACCATTTCAGACAAGTGACTGTCCAGTCTCTTCTTAAAAACCTCCAGTGATGAAACATCCACAACATCTGAAGGCAAGCTGTTCCATTGGTTAATTGTCCTCAGTGTTAGGAAGTTTCTCCTCAATTCCAGGTTGCCTCCCTCCTTGATTAGTTTCCATCCATTGTTTCTTGTCCTGCCCTCTGGTGCTTTGGAAAATAAATTGACCCCTTCCTCTTTGTGGCAGCCTCTCAAATATTGGAATACTGCTATCATGTTCCTCCTCTAGGACCATGGCCAATACATGCTCAAGCCTTAAATTGTGTGTGCATGTTTTGAGAATCACGTTCTATATACTTTGATGGCTTTAGCTGGTTTAGTAACATTCACAATGAATAATGCAGAATATATATTTAATAATGAATAATAAAAGTCACAGATAAACATGTTTTCCAGTGTAAGCTATACAGTTTCTTCCAACTGAATTGTCACCTATTACTAAGATACTTGTTATTTCCTTAATCTTTATCCACCTCTTACAGCAAACAAATTTATAGTTAACGTTTTTCCTCTTCGGAAGTGGGAAGAATATCATATGTGTGAAGGCCCATCCTGTCTGTAATTCAATTTGTAAACTAAAACAGCCTTTCACTCATTTTCTATTTCATTTTCTCCTATTCAAAAGACCTTTCAAGTGTATGTAGCAGGGGTGAAATCCAGCAGGTTCTGACAGGTTCTGGAAAACTGGTAGCAGAAATTTTGAGTAGTTCAGAGAACTGGCAAATACCACCTCTGGCTGGCCCCAGAGTAGGGAGAGAATGGTTCAGTTGCATTCATATTAGAAGCTGTACCACTTCTGTTCTTGCTTGCCAATTCAGTTAGTAAATTATATTTGGAAGAGGTTTTTCTGATGAGAAGTTTGTGACATCTAAATGTTGATTATATGTGCATGTCTGTTTTTAGACTGTGCCAGTCTCCAATCTGGGTTGTATCTTGCTACTTAGGTTCAAGTTCCACATGAAGCATAATTACTATTAGCTACATATTACAGAAACTTCATGGATCGACAATATAATATTCCGCAATCAGGGAGCAGAAGAGCTGTACAGGAAGGGAAGCGAAGCAACTTAATCAGAGACAATGTGATTTATTGAAGGCAGCTTGGTGAGGACTGAGCCCATGGAAGCTTCTGCCCCTCCTTCCACCACTATGCTTTTGTTCAAGAATAACATACTGTACATTTTGTGTTAAATTAGCTAAGCAGCAGTCAAATCTGCTGACATTATTATAACTGTCTGTTTCACCTACTTTCCTGTTCGATTGTCTTCTGCGTAATCTTTATGAATATGGAAACCAGTTCTCTTGCTTTTGTTTGTCATTTTTCTTGTTCTCCTGAGGCAGTCATGAATATTTGAGTAATAAGTCAGGCAGGAGTGAGAGGAACAGGGAATCACTGGAGCTGCTTGCAAACTTAATTAAAAGAGGAAGGCAAAACCCAGCCAATTTGACTCTTCACTTCTGCAGTCTTATCTTTGAAAACTAGTCTGGGAATGCCACTTTCTTCTGTCCATTGTCCCCTTTGCTTCAACTGCCAGATTCAAATAGTTTTTGTTAAATTTTGAGTAGTGTTGCTCATAAAGAGGGTGGACTATTTTACATCCTCGGGCTCTTATTTTGACTGTAATGATTTCCTTCCTAGTAATTGGCGGTTTCTGATTTTCCCACTGATGACTGTGAAACAGGAAAGAGATTCTTTGATTAACAAATGCTTTTCTAACAAACAGGTGCTTTTGTTCTTATTAAACTCGGACAAACATTATTCTATTCTGATTTTTTTCCTAAAATTTCTATTTGCAAACATGAGACTTAAGAAGAATGGGTCTTATACACTGAACAGGTAAGAAAAAATAAGAATGTCTGTCATTATTCCTTATTTTCCATCTACTGAAATAATAGGAAAGAGTAAAATTGTTTTGAATGTATGGGAAAACTTTCCCCAACATGATGTCTGCTTATGTGTGCTTTATTTATCATCAATACTGCCTTGGATTTAAAAACAAGTTATGTCTAAGGATTTTATTTTTGCACAAGCTTCTTTGGATACTTTATGACCTCGCTATTGTACATGAATAAGAATATTCTTGCTTCTGATTTACAGAAAGACACTGAGTTTAGTAGAAAATAATTTTGCATCATTCCATAATTTGTTATGATAGGTATGGGATGAGTTCAGAGTTGTGCAAGAGCACACTATAGCTGAAGCGCATTAAATCTTGCTTGTGGAAGAACACTAGGAAATCTGTATAGTTGAAGGAGGTTTGACTTTTATGCAAGGCTTATATTTTTTGATTTAGTGTATGTACTTAAATCATGATGCTTAAGATTTCAGAAACAAATCTTTTTCTTTGTTTCAGAGAAACAATTATCACAAACACAGTAAAATAGTATAAATGGACCAGAAATGTTGAATTATGAGAGGTTAATATGTAAACTGTTATATACTGCATTGTAATTTATATAGGTAAATATTTTTATGTATGTGTTGGAAAATAAGTATCCAAAATAATATTTTAAGTTTAAAATGAAGTATTTCTGTGTTCATTAAAGGGTTGCCATATAATATTCCATTCATATTTTGCAAGTTGCTTAATGTTGTCTACTGGGCTATATTTTGATATTAATTCATTTCTAATGTAACTAGCCATCTAGCTCTTCTCAATAGCTTTCCATGCGATGTTATTAATCATCAAAACTTTATATACATTGACTATAGTCAAGAACTACTGACTATATTGACTTTCAGGCATCATTTTTGAGTCATAGTTGATAGGATACAGGCAACATTTAATTTGTAAACTGGAAATCTTAATTTGGATAGGATATGATGCTTGGAATAAAACTGAGATTTGGCTGCATTTTTGGCATACTGGCCAAAATATGCCAAAACTGTTCTTACTTTTAGCAGGAAGGCTGCGTAATGTGTATGACAGGAGCATGTTCAAGACTACAACTTCTCTTTCTTTACTGAAAATCATTATGTGAAAGCTTTAATTGACCAGTACTAGATGAGTGGTAGATTTTTAAATATATGGGTCCATACCATGTCCATGGTATGCAGAACATTGCATTTTAGAATGAAAGAGGAGAAAATAGTAAAGAATATGATTACCAAATGAAGCAAAGAAATGTATGGACTATTTTAAGTATGGAAAACAACAAAAATGTAATAGATCTGAATGAAATGGTGTGATCTCTTTCAGGATACTTTCAGGAATGTGAAGATGAAAGTGAAGATGAAAGTTTCATTATGATTGAAAGGGCTTAAATATATGTCAGGCAGAAGAGTTGGTGTCCTCTGTATTTTTCTGGGTGTGTATTGAAATAGAAATCCATTCATCAGTGATAGTTGTATATTATGCGTCTGTGAATTGTGATATTGGCTTATCTTATCACTTTATCTGTTGTGAGAAACTTGATAGGAATTTTAATACTTTGATCTAGTGTGTAGTACTCTTAAGAACACTGTTTAGATGAGTTCAAACACACTGCAGCAATCCAGAACATCAGAAAAAGGCAACAGATCATCCATATAACATCTTCCAACAAAATGCACAATTTTATCAAAAGAGGCCTGACCACTCAATCCAGTATAGCACAACTAATACAAGCTGTGAAAAGGATAACACTGCTATACATCAAAAACATCTCAGAAACCACCAGTGGGCTGCTGAAATCACATGGCATCTCCATACCACACAAACCAATTTAAAGGTCTCCAAAACATCCTGAGTAAACCAAAAGCCCCAGCTGTCCCAGCAACAGCAATCATCTACAACATATTGTAACAACTACTGTGTAAGACAAACAGGCAGAAAATCTATGAACACCAAATAACAATAGAAAACATGATGAAAATTCCTTAATTTCACAACACATAGACAGACTTTACTATAGTATCTACTGGGAAACTCTGAGCATCCTAGACCAGATCTGAACATTTTATGCTTGTGGGCCACATCTGGCCTGCCAGAGGTCTCAGCCCAGCCTGTAGTGGCAGTGAGAGGGTAGGGGGGTAGGAGCATTGGGCATAGGGCATCAGTATTGGGGTGTCAGTGTAGCCATCCCAGGAGGGGTGTGGGGTAGTGGCAGCATCGGGGGGTGTGTGCGGTGATGACACAACAATCCCAGTTTCTCATGTGGTCCCTTGGGAAAATTTGTAGGCCAAACCAAGTTCAAAAATGCTAGAGAATTCTTGGAAGCCTGACAGTCAGACAAATCAGCCAGCAATGAGGCTCATTGAGATAAACAACGTCTACGTACCATTAAAAAAAAACAAACCCAAAAAGGAAACAAAAAGACCTAAACACCTCCTTACTACCAATCAACACACAGATAAGCAGATTAATCTTGAACACAAAGATTAATACTACGGTAGACCAACAATCAAAAAGTTAACAATACTCCAACCAAGGAACTATCAACTGAGACAAACAAGCTGACAATAAATAACAGCCTAATCAAACAATCACCAAGAACAAACCCTACAATACTGGCAGGGCAAGCCCAAGAGAACAAACCCCCACTCTCTTTTAGCACTGATGATCTTACCTAGTTAGGTAATGAAATGTCTGCAAGGAAACAACCAAGCTCAGGGAGCATCAAGAACTCTGCAGTCATGTGATTCTTGGTATTGGGCTAGATGCAAAATGAAATCTAGGTATGAAACTCTCATCTCTTCTGTCATCTTTAATACAAAGTTAAGGACAGGATGATCAGATTCTTGCCATCAGCATCACTGTTCCATATTTTCCACAAAACTTTATTGTGCTATAAAAACTGGAGTGTCAGATGCAAAAGATCAGATCCACACATAAAGGTCCAGTTAAACCAGTGGTTCTCAACCTTCCTAATGCCACGACCCTTTAATACAGTTCCTCATGTTATGGTGACCCCCAACCATAAAATTATTCCTAAAACCATTGAAAATATGTGTTTTTGAATGGTCTTAGGCGACTCCTGTGAAAGGGTCATTCGACCCCCAAAGGGGTCCCGACCCACAGGTTGAGAACCACTGAGTTAAACTGATCTATTGTTATTCATGCCTATGCACAGGAAGCTTCTCAACTAATGGTTAGCACCTGCTTGGATTTAAATAAGAGTCAATAGAACTCGAGGAAGGCTGGATTTAGTTCATTTATGGATACATAGGGATTTTAGGCTAATTCCTCTTTCAGCTCCTCCCCCTGGTTCTGCTACTCCTCTTACATGAAACACTGCTTTGATTATTTTGAAATGCTGGGTTTTTTTAATCCATGTATGCTGTGAGGTCCTTAACAAAATTGTTACTTAAGGAATACTGGTAAGAAGATTAATTTATTTCTATTTAAGACTAGCTGGTGGCCTCATAACATTATTTAATGGAAACAATACCAAGGAAAATACCTCTTTTTGTTCAGCTTAAATTTGCACTTAGTGTCTCATTTTAAGTGGGTTAATAAAGGTGTTAATCAAAAGTCTGTTCATGAAAGTCTGAGAAAAGACAATGGAAACAGATACAGTGGTATGCAAACTTGGAAAAATAAGATTATGGAATGTGTGTCATTTTTCATTTCGTACCACTTTTCTTTAAAATAGGCTATAAGCTACCTTATCTGGAAAAGAAAATAGTTCTGTCATCTTTCCTACTAAAATCATTTGAATTTTTTTTCTCCTTTCTCTCATGGAAGATGCACAATAATAATTGATTTATCTCTTTGGTCTAAGAAATTTTAAGAAAAAATAAGCAGCTGTTTGCTGTATCATTTTATCTATACAGCTTGACATATAGCTGAAAAACATGAGCAATTATGCAACAGTGTAAGTATTGCTTCAGGGTATGCATTATTTCCTTGTCTGATAGAACATAGGATTGTGATGTAGCAGTAGTTGTAGCATGAATTGTTTACTTGTGCCATTTCAATCCATAATCTTTAATTAGTGGCATTTGGGA
The DNA here is from genome assembly GCA_030761175.1 of Masticophis lateralis. Classification (NCBI taxonomy): domain Eukaryota; kingdom Metazoa; phylum Chordata; class Lepidosauria; order Squamata; family Colubridae; genus Masticophis; species Masticophis lateralis. The sequence continues at coordinate 250,727,122 of JAUDYJ010000001.1, read as the reverse complement.
ATAGATATGCTCCGGGAGGAGAGAAAATATGAATGATGTGTATTTCCTGTTTTAATAGTAGGACAGAAACTTCTGTGTGATCTTGATCTTAACTGTATATTTTAGCTTTCAAAAGTAAGAAGAAATTGAAAGCAAAATTCAGCTGTTAAAAATATAAGCTAAAAAAATAAGCACTTTGCTTACAGGTTACAATAAAACCTTGGGTTATGAAATCCTAGATGAACGATTGAGGAAATCCTAATGGAAATACCTGCATAAAATGAGTGTTCTTAGTCCCTTAATAGTTAGGCCAGACTCAGAGGAGAAACTGGAGAGAAAAAGCATATGGCAGGAGGAGAAGTTGGAAGCACGTTAAATTCAATTCTAAAGGTGAAGTGATCAGGCACAAAATGGGTGGTGTTAGAAGCAAGGTTTCTGGGTTGAAGGCAATAAAAAATGAAAAAAACATTGCTTCCAGCAAGCTCTTGGCTAGCTGTCAGCATTTAAAGTGATTCCCTTCCAGATTCAGCTGGCAGATTTTTTATTCTCAAAGAGCCAGAGTTTTTGCATGTGTATAGTGACACACCATCAGGGTCAGCGAAGCTTGTCTAAAAGTGGAAGGGCACAATTTTGTTCAGCTTTCACACCAGAGCCTTGGCCCCTGGAGAATTCTGTGGCCTTCTGTTGTTCATTTAATTTGAAAGAATGTTAAACACTAAACAGAAGAAGGTGAAGAAACCAAAAACTTTTTTAAAAAGAATTTAAATCAGTTTTAAAAGGTTTCTAAATCTATATCAGAATGTGTAACTTTGAGAATTTGTGCCTATACTTGTCTCCTTTCCCTCAAGTTTCATTTTTGTACTGGAAGCCTAAATATAATGCTTGTCTAATTGTTGATCTTAGTAAGCCAGTTCTACAGCATTTTCTGCTGGGAAGCAGGGTAAAATTACCACAAATAGTTTGTTTTAAGTAGCTTTAGTGCAGATGTCAGAAATAAAAGATTTATTGGCCAGGGAGAGGGAGACTCCTTCTTGGTAATACCAAGACATCATTTGTATCCCACATAACTAAAAAAAAAAAAAAAGTTGAAAACATTAAATATAGTTATTAAATTCCAGCCAAAAGATTTCTTAAATTAAAAAACTTTCAGGTGGTTATTCTCCTTTACTGGGGAGAGAATTAATGGCTCCACCATGCAGTTTTAAGAGAGTAAATTCTGCTAGGAGCAATAAATTGAAGTTTGTAACTATAAGTTCAGTCTTGTCAGACTTTTAAAAAGGTAAAATATGAGTTACAGGTCTCATTGTCCTTGATGCCATGCAGAATGCAGCTCTAACTGTTAATCCTCAGGTGTTGTGTGTTCTTTACGCTGCAGATGTTTTTCAACAAGTACAGATTGTGATAATTAATTTGTGCAGTGGTATACTTAAACGATGACAAACAGTATCTCTGTATATTTTGGGGATTCATTTTTAGGTCCTTCTCCATCCAGAGTTGTTGGTCAGGATTATGCTCCTTAAACTAAAGCCCTAGCATACAATGTTGCTGATATTCCTCATGAATCCAGGGGTACCCAACAATATACCTCCCTATCATTAATCTGCTAAGCATTTGCTCAATCACTCACTGCCATTTCCACGACCAACATGTCACATGCTACTAAAAAAATGCAGAATTAAAAAGCTGAACTGATCAGTTGCAAACAGCGATGACGCTAGACAAGAAAGGAGTAAGTCTATCATTATTCCAGTGCCAACATTAGCTTCATCTTCATAAATACAGCATCCCTTATTTGCTTACCTAGAAATTTTTATTTCTAGGATTTTGTTTTTAATGGTAAAGTTTTATAGCAGTCTTTACTATGTGGTTCAGCTATCGGTTTGCCACCGCTTCTGATCTTGGAGGGGACATTAGAAGAGTCTAATAGACTATAATGCCACAAACTAATGTTACAGGGTTTGAGATAAACATCTTGGTAAATTTATCTGTTTTGATGTGTGTCTTATACTTAATTATTAGAAAGTGCTATAATTTGTTTTAGCAGAATCAATCCCATGGTTTGATCTACATTATTCTGACAGTATGACTAATTGATTGTGCACTTACCTATGATTATATGCATGATACATAGTTCTTCCAAAGAGTCTCAATGTAATATCATTCTCCAGTGTGCTGACTAGAGAATTCAGGAACGGGTTGACATCGTCTACTAGCTAATTGGACTGAGTCTGTCAGAGCTGTGAGGACATGTCTCCTTTACCAACAGTCTCCAGATTTTGACTCTGGCCACAATATAAACTGACTGGAACTCAGGGCAGTTCACCTAGCCCTCAGGAGCTTCCAGGACATGGTTTTGGACAGACACGTCTTAATCCTGACAGACAATGTGGCCACCAAGGCCCATATAAACTGCCAAGGCACCCATTCCAGGTCCCTCATGCAAGAGGCCGAACAACTAGGCCTCTGAGCAGAGAGATATCTTCTATCCCTCAGGGTAGACCATATTTCCAGAGTGACGAATGTGCAGGTGGACTGGCTCAGCAGGGCCACAGTCGACAATTCAGAGTGGCACTGCATCTGACATTATTTGAGGAGCTGACGGATTGCTTCAGACTTCCAGCCGTGGACCTGCTTGCCACTCAGGATAACCCACAACTGCCCAGGTTCTTTGCCAAATTTGCGGCACCGGGGATGGAGGGGGTCAATGCTCTTTGCAGCCCTTGGCCCTGAGCACTTCTCTATGCCATTCTTCCTCTTCCCCTCATTCCAAAGGTCATCCAGAAGGTATTGGTGGAAAAGACAGAGGTCCTACTTCTTGCCCCCCACTGGCGCAGAAGGCCATGGTTTGCCGACCTGGCCAGACCTTGGAGGATACCACCAGACAGAATTTCCCTCAGCCAGAGGGTCTTGGTCCACCCGGACTTTCATTGGCTCCAGCTGACCATCTAGCATTTGAGCGGAGACTTCTGAGCCAGGATAATTACTCCTCCAGGGTGATTCAGACTATACAGGCCTCCAGGAGATCTTCCACCAATAGAATTTACAATGCGACCTGGAGGGCCTTCTACGCTTGGTGTTTCAGGTTGGGATTGAACCCCGCATCGGTGTCCGTGGCCAAATATTGGAGTTCCTCCAGAAAGGGCTAGACAAGGGGCTCTCCCCCAATACTATCCGTAGACAGGTGGCAGTCTTGTCCTCAGTCTTATCTTACGGGGATCTGGAGTTCCTTGCTCAGTACCTGGTTTATAAACAGGTTTATTAGGGGCGTAATGAATTTATGGCCTCCAGTGGTACACAGGTACCCTACCTGGGACCTATCAGGGTACAGGGTACTCAGTTAATGGTACCCAGGTCCCATTAACTGAGACCCCATTCGAACCACTGAGAACAGCCACTCTGCGCTTCCTCACCTGCAAGGTGGCCTTCCTGGTGGCCATCACGTTGGACAGTCAGATTTCAGAATTGGTGACCCTTTCTGTCAGGAAAGATCTCTGTATCTTCCACCCTGACAGGGTAGACTTGCGGCTGGATCCCTCCTTTGTTCCCAAGATGAATTCCTGGTTCTATCGGGCTCAGTAACTCATACTGCCAGACTTCTGCTTGAGTCCTGTACATGCCCTGGAGAGGAAGTGCCACACCTTGGACATTAAGAGGGCCCTCTGCATGTACATTAAGAGGACTTCCTCCTTCAGGAAGACAGAGTCACTCTTTGTGTCCTTCCAGCCCTCTACCCTGGGCAACAAGGTCACTTCATCAACCATGAACCAGTGAATATGGGTGTGCATCGCTAAGGCCTCTTCCATTGCCTCGGCGGGTGACGACCCATTCCACAAGGAGCACAGCCATGACAACAGATTGGGCTACACAGGCCTATCTTGTGGAGGTTTGTCATGTAGCTACATGGTCCTCTCCATCCCCTTTTAGCAAACATTATAAGCTGGACACCTTTCGGCTGAAGCGGTCTTTGGCAGGCAAGTCCTCCAGAGGGTTCATACGGCTCAGGGGACCCTGGACCAGACTGCGGCCCACCCATAAGACAAACCAGCTTTGTTATGTCCCATTCCTGGATTCTCTAGTCAGCACACTGGAGAAGGGGCATTGGTCTTACCTGATACGCTCCTTCTCAGGGTGCTGACAGAGAATTCAGCTCCATCCTGGAGACTGTCTGGTCCTGGGTCAAGAAGTGGGCAACATTAGAACAGGAGTATGTCAGTCTGTCACTACGCCTTCACCAAAAGCTGGAGACCATTGGTAAAGGAGGCGTGTCCTCACAGCTCTGACAGACTCAGTCCAATCAGCTAGCAGACGATGTCAACCCATTCCTGGATTCTCTGTCAGCACCCTGAGAAGAAATGTATCAGGTAAGACCAACGCCCCTTACATGTACCTTGTTGGAAATTCAGTAGGGAATCACTAGTTAATTTGAAATTAACTAAAAACTAATTAATTAAAAATAAATTAGCTCCTTGCATTGGAGCAGGACCTATTTTGCTAATAGAGATTTTCCACACAATTTAGAATCCTGATTGCACACATAATTATGTATGTATGTATGTATGTATGTATGTATGTATGTATGTATGTATTTAAAATATGTTTGCTGCCCATCTTGCTGCAAGGCCTCCCTACAGTACATTTTTGGCAGGACATGGAATACAAATATCAATACTCACTTAGTTTTAATCATAAAAGGAAACTGAAGGCCTAATATATATCTATTATAATGCACAATATCCCATAGATGAAATTCCCTTTCAGGAAACCTTTACTCTGAAACATTAGAGCCTTGAAGGAATTATGTGGGGAAAGTCAAATAAGCACTTACTTCCTTATTGTAGGAAGTTTTTGGGATGGAGAATCTAACTTTAACTTTAATTTTATTTCTATACCGCCCTTCTCCCAAAGGACTCAGGGAGGTGTACAGCCAAAATAAAAGCACAAACATACAAACTTCGATAAAATTACAGTTTAAAATTATTACACAGTTTGCCCCACTAGAATAAACCCAAAAATTAAAATAACAAATTTCAAAAAATCATTTAACTGTTTAGCCCCACCTGTTGGAACATCAGGGTCTTGAGGGCACGACGGAAAGTACAAAGGTCGGGGATGTTACATATATCTGGGGGCAATTCATTCCATAGGGCTGGAGCCTTCACAGAGAAGGCCGTCCCCCTGGGGGTCACCAGTTGACATAGTTTGACGGCACCCTGAGGAGTCCCCCTCTGTGAGAGCGAACTGGTTGGTGGGAGGCTATTGGTGGCAGAAGACGGTCTCGCAGATACCCAGGTCCTAAGCCATGGAGCGCTTTAAAGGTGGTGACCAACACCTTGAATTGCACTCGGAAGACTACTGGAAGCCAGTGCAGCTCGTGCAGGAGAGATGTCACATGGGTGCAACGCGCTGCGCCCATAATCACCCGCGCAGCCGCATTCTGGACCAGTTGGAGCCTCTGGGTGCTCTTCAAGGGGAGCCCCATGGAGAGAGCATTACAGAAGTCCAGACGGGAGGTGACGAGGGCATGAGTGACCGTGTGCAAGGCATTCTGGTCCAGAAAGGGATGCAACTGGCGGATCAGGCGAACCTGATAAAAGGCCCCCCTGGCCACGGCCATCATACAATCTTCTAAAGACAGCCGTGATTTCCAAGAGGACACCCAGATTGCGAGTCCTACCTGGGGGGGGCAAGGTCTCATCCCCAATAGTCAACGATGGCACCAGCTGACTATACTGGGACACCGGAAGCCACAGCCACTTGGTCTTGGATGGGTTGAGTCTGAGCTTGTTTCTCCCCATCCAGGCACCAGGACATCACGTTAAGGGCATCATTGGGGTGGTCCGGGATGTAGATGTACAGCTGCGTGTCATTAGCGTACTGATGTACACTCACCCCGAAACCATGGATGATCTCACCCAGCGGCTTCACATAAATGTTGAACAGAAGAGGCGAGAGGACAGACCTTTATGGCACCCCAAAAATAAGATGCCTCGAGGTCGACCTCTGCCCTCCTGCCAACACAAACTGCGAACAGCCGGAGAGGAAGGAGGAGAACCACCACAGCACGGTGCCTCCTATTCCTAACCCCTCCACCCGATGCAGCATGATACCATGGTCGATGGTATCAAAAGCCGCTGAGAGGTCTAATAGGACCAGGATAGAGGAACAACCTCTCTCCCGATCTCTTCAGAGATCATCAACCAACACGATCAATACCGTTTCCATGTTGTATCCCGGCCTGAAGCCTGACTGGTACGGATCCAAATAGACAGCTTCATCCAGATACTGGGGTAGTTGTCGTGCCACCACATCTGAACAACCTTTGCAATAAAGCAAAGGTTGGAGACTGGACGACAATTAGCTAATACAACCGGGTCCAGGCAAGGCTTCTTGAGGAGAGGCTTCAACACCGCCTCTTTCAAAGCGGCAGGAAAGACACCCTAGAAAGACATCTAGCTCTTCCTTTTCCTCTTTTTACCAGATTACAACTATGTTCTTGAATTTGAATTTGTAATTGTGTATAGGATGTGGAGAACATTTAAGTTCTCTTTGAGAAACTCCAAACACATTAGCTTTGCAGTTTAGAATTAATCTACCTTCTGACTTTATCATGCTGTGCCTGTGTTGCTGACTCAGTGTGGTTTCCCCATATATATATCTTTTTCTGGCTTGGACAGTTATGTCTTTTTTATTTTCCAGTGTTCATCTTTGAGTAAGGAAATTCCATTGATTGTAAACACCCTATAATAAAGTGGCATAAATTGTTTTTGAGGTGGAAAACAAAAAATAATGTTACTGATTATGAAGATTCAGATACAGAAGAGTTGGAAGGGACCTTGTAGGTCATCAAGTCCAACTCCCTGCCCAAGTAGGAGACCCTACACCCGTGATGGTGAACATAATGAACATTATTATTTGTTATGACTTTAATTATAGTGGAGCCTATACACTGAGGCTGCTGTCTCCTTAGCAATGGGTGGCATTCCTTCCACCACTGCCACCACCACCTGAAAGTCATGCAACAACAAAAAAATAATAATCACATTTGTTTTATGGAAATTTGTTTTTCTCCTTCACATAACAAATGTCCTGCCCCTGGGTCATTATATTATCTATAACAGTAATGGCTAACCTTTTCTGGACCAAGTGCCCAAAGTGCATGCGCCCCAAACCCTCAAAATGCAATGAGCACATGCTCCCCCGCATGCGCCCCCCACATGTGCACAACTCCCCATGCATGTGCGTGCCCCCCATGTGCCCACTCCCCGTGCATGCATGCGTGGCCTCCACATGTGTCCCACCCCCATGCATGCACCCGCCCCTATGCACATGTGCATTCCCTCCACATGCTCCCCGCCCCCCACATGTGCATGCTCCCCCTGCATGCCCCCCATGCGTGCATGGCAGAAACCCAAAAACCAGCTGGCCGGTGGGAGGTATGCGCACATGCACGGCAGAGCCGAGCTGGGACGACAGCTGTCATGCTCACAGAGGGTACCGCATGCCACCTCTGGCACACGTGCCGTAAATTTGCCACCACGGCTCTATAACAATTTTAATTGTAGATAGCTTTTTTGTCACATCAGTATTGAATTCACAAGTTTATCAGATTTTTTTATTTGATACATTAGTTATGTTACTCATAATAAATCATAATTGAGTAGGTATTTGGATGTAATGCTAAATTTTGACATATTAAATAAAGCCTTGAAGCTCATTAGCTTCCATTTTTCCTCTCTGCCCTTCCAATTTGGTTAATTACAACTCTGGTAATTGAAATAAGACACATTTATAGAATATGCTTTGAAAGTGAGTCATTTTTCCCGTAGTTAAAACTAACCATACATAGTTAAGTTTCCATGACCTAGAATGCTACAATTAAAACACAGTGAAAATGAATATTTTCAGACACCACCTAGCCATACTGTTGGTGGTCAGGACAGAGTTCAAGCTCTAATCCTGCTGCAACTTATTCTCTAACAAATGGGAGTTTTTTAAAAAGAAATTTCCATTGTGAAAGTCTCCTAAGAAAAATGGTCAAAACAATGGTTGCATTGTATTGTTCTTCATATATACTTTGTGTGGTGGCAATAAAGTTGATTCCAAAATAAGAATGTTCTGTTTATACAAGTTTCAGGTGTGGGTTTGTCAAGTGAGGGTCTTGTGATAGGGAAGTTGCATCAGGTGAGGGTCATGGCAGGGGAGGGGGCTTGCATGGGTTGGTTGAGGGTTGGTGCTGTCTCTGGTTGGTGTTTGATTTGGATTCTGGGAGGTAGGCTGGTTGTAGGTCAATTTGTCTGTTGATTGAATTGCTTGTGCCAGGCTTTGATAAGCACACGAGTATGGCAGGTGGTAGCATGGCCAATTATTTTTGTGTTGCTCCAATCGAACTGATGCTGTTTGGTGTCAGTGTGGGTAGAGATTAAGGATTTGGGATCATGGCGTTTGACTGCCAACCGGTGTTCGTGGATCCTGGTTTTTAATTGACGTGATGTTTGTCAATTAAATGTGTCAGGTCTTGGAAGTACGTATAGTTTCCTTGCAAATTGCCTGTATCCATGTGATAATGATGGATTTTTGTGAGGCTGGAGTGCAGCAGGGCATTCATTTTTGTTGGGAGGGGGACACCCATTCTTGTGGAACATGATTCCAACAATGCCAAGCGTAAACTCAGGGAAACACAGAGTATTGCAGTGTCTTGCATGCTATGATGGACTGCCCAAGAAGCTGCTGATACAGTTCTACAGAGGAATTATTGAATCTGTCATCTGCACCTCTATAACTGTCTGGTTTGGTTCTGTAACCCAACAAGACAGACACAGACTTCAGAGGATAATTAGAACTGCAGAAAAAACAACTACTACCAATCTGCCTTCCATTGAGGACCTATATACTGCACGAGTCAAAAAGAGGGCTGTGAAAATATTTACAGACCCCTCGCATCCGGGACATAAATTGTTTCAACTCCTACCCTCAAAATAACGCTATTGAGCACTGCATGCCAAGACAACTAGACACCCGAACAGTTTTTTTCTGAACGCCATCACTCTGCTAAACAAATAATTCCCTCAACACTGTCACACTATTTACTAAGGCTGCATTACTAGTACTACTGGTCTTCTCATCGTTCCTATCACCCATCTCCTCCCACTTATGACTGCATGACTATAATTTTGTTGCTTGTATCCTTACGATTTATATTGATATTGATTGTTTCCTGATTGCTTATTTGTACCCTATGACTATCATTAAGTGATGATATGATTCTTGACGAATGTATCTTGTCTTTTTATGTACTCTGAGAGCATATGCACCAAAGATAAATTTCTTGTGTCCAATCACACTTGGCCAATAAAGAATTCTGTTCTGTTCTATTCTATGATCTGCTACTGCATTCACCTCCTCTGAGACTAATTATTTCACTTATATTTCTTCCTTTGATTTAATAGAGATGCACTAGATGAAGTACAAATCACAATTTATGATGGATATACCATGTTTTCCAAACAATTTTATTAAATATTCAGGCTATTCAAACTACAAAAATCTAAAAAGAGGGGGAGAGAGAGGGGGGAAGGAAAAAAAAATAAGAAAAAAATACTTTCTCCTTTCATCCCAACAAGTGCATACAATTTATTTACACCTATTAAGTTGCAACCTACACTCTGTTTACTGCATATCTCATCTCTTAACTAAACACAAAATCCTCATTATTCATTCCTTGTCAGCAAAAGTCCAGTAAGGGTTGTCAGATACAAGTAAATATCTACTTTAACTTTGATCAAATAAACCAATTATATATTCCTTCCTATCCTTTTAACTATCTTAATTCTAAACCCTTCAAATAAAATTCCATATTTTAATTTCTTGCCACTGCTTTTTTATCCTTCCCCAGAAGGTCTTTCAAACCTTAGCAAATCTGTTTTGTAACTCTGATGAAGAAATTTGTCCTTTTTTGGGAGATCAATTTTCAGAAAGTCCTTCAAAACTTTCATAGATGTCTTTTGTACATTCAGTAGGGGGAAAAATCATCTCTCTCTCTCTCTCTGTCCCTCCCCCCTCCATTTTTGTGTGTGTAATAATTGTATTTCTCCTTTATTTATAACTTCTATACATGGCACTGAAGCATCATCCATTTCATTTGAAACTCTTAATACATTCTTTTTTGTCATCCTTCCTTTCTACATTTATTGCCACATTCAAGTTAAGTTCAAAATTATCCAATGCATCCTATTCTTCTTCCATTGCATCCTTAACTGTCCATTTATCAGTCATTTGCAAGAGTTTCAAAGACTATTTGTCAAAAAACTTCATAATTTTTTCATGCTTTCCATCAAATAGCTTTAGATTATTTCTATTAGATCAGTTCCTTCCATTCTTTTGTTATCCTATAGCTCCGCCTAGTGTCCAACTCCAGTCCAATTCCATCTAGTGTCCATTTCTAGTATCCAGCATTTAAAGTCCCATTATCTTATTTTGGCTAGCAAAAAAGTAAACAATGCCACTTTCTCACGAGAAGCAATCTTCTGAAAAGTTAGTTATAATTCCAAGTCCATTTGAGCTCTTAATCCATTGTTAAATTGTTTAAAATCCATATTCTAAGTACCTTTTTGATGATTAATCCAGAAAGCAATATTTTTCAAAAGTTTTTAAAATTATATTCAAACATTCTTTCTCTAAGGTGAAGGCAAGCCTTGTACAAGAGTTTATTTTCTCTATCGAACATAAAAAAAAAATTTATGTAAATATAAATTAATTTCTTATTTTAGGTAAAATTGTGGGATTTTGTATGTATGTCTGCATCACTTGCTCTAGAGAATGATATTCATCTATTAATTCAGCGGGAATTAATAAAAATCCCCAGTGTTATTTTTAAAAACAAATTTAGTATTCTTAACATGCCTAGATATTTTAGGACAATTTTTTTGAGGCGGAGTGGCTGATAAATACAATGGAAAAAAAATTAGAAAGAGGGTCTACTGTATACCAGAATGGAGGATTGAGCCCTGCAATTCTAAGCATTTCCCAATCTCCTTTTCCATAAAGCATTTTTAACTTCAGAATTTATTTGGAAAACCAATCAGAATAGAGCTGGAAGGGACCTTGGAGGACTTCTAGTCCAGCCCCCTGCTTGAGCAGGAGACCCTCCAGTGATGAACCACTCACAACTTCTGGTGACAATAATTGTTCTCACTGTTATGAAGTTTCTCCTTAATTCCAGGTTGTTTCTCTCCTTGATCAGTTTCCATCCATTGTTTCTTGCCTTGCCTTCTAGTGCTTTGGAAAATAAATTGACTCATTCTTTGTTGCTGCCCTTCAAATATTGGAATACTGCTATCATGTCATCCCTGGTCCTTCCCTTTTCTAGACAAACCAATATCCAGTTCCTGCAACCGTATTTCATATGTTTTAGTCTCCAAGCTTTTAATCATCCTAAATGCAATCTATAATTAAACTTGTGCTAAAAATTAGGTGTCATATACTCTAGGTCCATGATGGCAAACCTATGGCACGCATGCCACAGGTAGCATGCGGAGCCATATTGGTGGGCACGCAAGCTTGCCCTAGCTCAGCTCCAGTGCGCATGTGCGCACTGACCAGCTGATTTTTGGGCCTTCCGGGCCCACAGGAAGTCAGGAAACAGGCTGTTTCCGGCCTCTGGAGAGCCTCCGGGGGGTGGGGATGGGCAAGGCCATTTTCACCTTCCCCAGGGCTCCTAGAAAGTCTCTAGAGCCTGGGGAGGGCAATAAATGGACTTTCCGGTCCCACCGTGCCATTGCGTGCCGAAAGTGGGGGTTGTGCGGGTGGGGTGTCATGTGCACATGTGTGTGGGGAGCATTGAATTATGGATGTGGGCCCATGTGTACATGATCTCTCCACGTTCCCCCTGCTTTTGGCACGCGATGGCAAAAGGGTTAGCCATCACTGCTCTAGGTAGATCAAGATCCTAACAAAAATTAAGATCCTGTGGGGAAAAAGTAAATATTCCATACCCCATAGTGCAAAACACTTTGCAGAATTGCTATAGAATGCTATTTTATGCATACATAGAACAAAGATTATAAACCAGCAATGATGATTCAAAATAATTTGTAGCTATGTTATACCTCAGAATGTTAGGGATGGGAAAATTAAGAAGTGATAAGTGGGTATAATTTTGTGGGAAAATCCACATAACACGAGTAAAGTATCAAGCAAGTTAGCACTAAGGAACTAAGCAAAATTAGAAACCAAGAAATTAAAAGGATCTACAAAGCTACTTTAGAAAATCTTCTTTTAGGAAATACAGTTTTAACACAGAAAGCAAATCATTAGGAGTTAATGCATACAAGAAAAAGTTGTAAAAAGTGTTCTTGCTTCATCCTTCAAATAGCTTGGTAGAGCACAGATACAACTCTCCCAGTAATTTCATGTAAAAGCCTGCAATTAATCTTTCCTTCCTTGAAAGCCCTTGCTAGACATTTCAATGAAAATGTTTTTTCTGGTGGCTTTAAAATACATTCTAGTATATTTAGGTTATATTCTCAGATAGTATCAGAAGCACAATTAGTAATTAAATAGAGTCATTCAAGTAAGTTGAGCAAGGACATGGTATATAAGTAGGTTACAATTTGGTGTTTTAATATAGGTTGCAATTTAGGTTACATGGCCTTAACAGTAATATATTACACTTATTTCATTTGTTGCCGTTATAATAGAGAAAAGTCTTTCTTCTGAGGCCTCATTATATTAATATTCTTTGTATTTTTTAATGACTACTCCAGAAAGAGGAAAACAAACAGCTACTTAAGCAACAGTTGATCATAGTTATATTATAAATTCTCAAAAGTATTATGCTTTATTAAAGCTTTCTAGTAAATAAAGCAATACTTAAGTTTTAAGAGTTTTAACAGAACTTTTTGTTGCTTAGAACAACAATTAGTTGTCTTTTGATAATAATTTATAAGCTGTGCGTTACAAGATGTATCTACATAATTGTTAGGCAGAGGATTTCCTTATACTGAGACAAAATGGCTGTGCTGTGTTTACAGTTTATCAGACTGAACATTAACAATGTATTTGAATGTTCATGCACGCTTAATAATTGTTTTGTTAGAGTGAATAAAGAAGTATGTAAGTCAAAAGGAATGCATAATAATAAATATGGGGTTTACTGCTGTGAGGCAAATTCAGGACATATGATTCAAACAGTATGTAAAAAAAAGTATAATATACATTTCAGATAAACTCTGTTAACAGACAAGGATTGAACTTGGTTACTTCATTCATTCATTCATTCATTCATTCATTCATTCATTCGATTTATACCCATCTTTCTTTAAATAAATATTGCCATTGGAAGTCACATAATATGGAACCTACATTTTGGAAATGTTTTCTCATTCAAAGGGATTATTTTTTTAAAAAAAAATCTTCAATGATGGAAAGTTTATCTACAGAGTAGTTAAATTCTCAGTATTGTTTGCTTTAATGTTCATTTATGTTAGATGTGAAGAGTGTTTTGCTGTTACTGGCTTAAATATAGCCAGCTTTAGCTATCCTTGAAAAGCACTTGGAAATTTCAATTGGTGCAGAGTGCGGAGGCACAGGCAGTTATTGGAGTCCATAGGATGATCCATGTTATATTACTTCTTGGTGAGCTACGCTGGTTGCCAGTCTGCTTCCGGCTGCAATTCATTGCATGGGTTCAGGTTACTTAAGGAACCGTCTCACCCACTGGGACTAGCCCATCTCACTTTCACTGGCAGAGGAGGCATTCTATAGGCCCTGGCAGTCAAGGAATTCTGACTGGCAGGCTCCAGGAGAAGTGTCTCCTTTGCCGTGGTTCTTGCCCTTGGGAACATTTTACCTTGTGAGGTGAGATTCGCTCTCACCCTTCTTACCTTCTGCAGGAGCCTGAAGACTTGACTTTGCCAGATAGCTTTGGGGACCCAACGGGGAAGTTTCACACTGGAAGTCATTGATGAATTAAGAGGCAGTACCATCACCCTACGCGTTTCCTCCCTTCCCATTTTTTATCTATAATTTTATCTTGATTGGGATTTCAATTGTTTTAGAGATATTTATTCATTAAGCTTTTAATGCTCCAGGCCAACGTTGGCGAAACTTTTTGTCACCGAGTGCTGAAACGGGAGCGTGAGTGGGCAGGGGAGCACCAAAAACTGGAAGAGCAGCTAACTGGTGCACATGTACGGAGCACCAGAAACTGGAAGAGCAGTTCTCTGGTGGGCATGTGCACGCCAGGAAGCTGAGCTTCTGATTTCCGGCTTGGAAACCAGAAGCTCACCTGGTGCTCCAAGACCAACTGGCCAACAGCATGTGTGCGCTGGAAACCAGAAACTCAGCCATTTTCTCTGGCAGAGGATTGCAGGAGGCCGACGCAGCCGGAAATGGAGTTCAGGAGTTCATTTTTGCTGGCAGAGGCACCACGGGCTGGTCCCTGTTTCCTAAACACTCCGTGGGCCAAATCCAGCCTACAGCCTTAAAGTTTGACACCCGTTTTATAGAATCAATTTATGAAAGAGGTTAAATAGATTTTTTCCCCCAGGTATATCTCACCTTCCGTTGGAATGCAGATGTTTTCTGTAATGTATGTTAAAATAAACTGTAGGCGATAAAACTGTATTTTGTCTAATAAAATTATATACCAGTATACCAGTGGTCCCCAATTTTTCTGGCTCTGCAGACAGGCAGCAGCCAGGGGGGTGGGGGGGATGGTTTTGTATGCACACACACTGCTTGCACAAATGCAGCTTTCCATGCCTGCTTGCTTGCCCGCTGTTTGCGTAGTCCAGTTCCCAAGGAGCCGCAGCCCGGCAGCGGGCTGCAGACCAGGGGTTGGGAACTCCTGCAGTAAAGCAAATGTCTACACTTTCATTTTCCACTTTCAATCTTATGGTCAAATGGTCTTACGAGAATCAAAGAACATGCTGCCAATAAAGATACTGCCAGGGAAAACAGCCGTTTTCCCTGGCAGAGGGTTGTAGGAGGCTGTTGCAGCTGAAAACGGAGCTTGGTAGCCCAATTTTGCTGGCAGAGTACTTGGGTCACCACAGGCATCCCCAACATGAGTGACATTGAGCAGGCCATGCCTACTGTGGCCATACCCTGGCCCCCTGAGGTCAAACAAAACCCTGATGCAGCCCTCGATGAAATCCAGTTTGACACCCCTGCTATAAACTATTTCAACCTCTCCTCCAAAGAATTGGACATAATTTTATTCATTTATTTTTATTTTATTTATCAAATTGATATCTTGCAAATATGACTCTGGGCCGCTAAACACATCTTAAAATAACCATAAAAAATAAGAAACATGCATATAACAAGATCAGATCATTACTATTGACTACCTTTATACTGTAACTAGCTAATTTTCATACACACACACACACACACACACACACACACACACACTTTCGTAGATTTTTATGGGTAGAGGTGTGCAAGTTTTGGTGCATTCGGGTCTTTTCCCGTGTAAGATTGAGAGTATCAAATCTTTTCCTTACACAGGAAAAGACCCGAATACACCACTATTATTTACAACTTTTCTCCTCCTTTTGCCTGTTTCATAACCATAAGGATATGAATGAGCCTAGCTAGTGTTGGTTTGCTAATCTTTTGTTTGAATTGCGAGATCTGTTGAACAGATAAAGTCTCACTAAATGTGACATTTAATTCATTGGTAATGAATTAAAACCGTAATGGAGCATACTTATTTATAAAATATCTTCCAGTGTTAAATTAGCTGTTCGCTGCTATTGCAAAAGCAGTTCTTTGCATTTGAGGATAGAGATGTGGTGCTTGATCTGCATCTTCTTTACTGCAGTACCTCAGGTATTTATAGTCTATCACTGTTGATAGGCATTAGTAATTTAAGAAACAGTGAATAGCATGCTTGTTGACTAACATCAGTCAAATTAACTGAACTAGTGTCAGAACACTTGGCATGTAATATTTAGGCTAGTATAGTTTCATGATAAGCAGAGAGAGAGAGAGAGAGAGAGAGAGAGTAATGGGGGGAAGGATTGATGAATACATTAGATACTAAGTTAAAAATCAGATTGAGCTTCTTAGTTATGAAAGACAAATTGGTAAAGGCGAATTGATGTTTTGGAAGAGTAAAGATTTAGACAGAAAACCACTTATCATGAAATATTTCACTTGTTAGTTCAGCTCTGTTTTTAAATATGCTACAATTTAAAGCAGTCCCCTCCTCTCCTCTATCCATGCACCGTCCCTAATAAAACTGCAGTACAAATTGGACGCTTGAAAGAAGCTTGCTTATTCCCCACACTACTTCTCTTGTCTTGTTCTACAGCCGGCGCCATCCTGAAAAAACTGATTCAGATTCTTCCTTATTGGCATTAACTTCTCAGGCTTGGCTTTTACTGAAGAATTTGTAAAAAGGAGCAGCTGTTTGCCTTTTCTAGCTGAGAGAGAGAGAGTGTGTGTGTGTGTGTGTGTGTGTGTTTTTCCTGTTTCCATTGCTGCTTTCTTATTGGCTGAAGCAAGGAAGGAGGAAGGGTTAGAGTGAAGTAAGCTATGAACTCTGTGAATGTAGTTGGACTAGTTTTTTGAGGAGGATAGGAAAGAGAGGGTGAGCTATCGAGATCGGGTGCTAGCAGCTTCCAGTTCTCTTTCTCTCTCTTTCTCTCTCTCATCATCATACCACCCCTCTCCCCACTTCTCTTTCTGCCTCTCTTGAACATGGTTGGGGATCATTGTAACCACAGCAGCGAAAGACCTGTACTTTCTCAAACTCCCAAAACTGGAATAAGTTGCAAAATGGTTCTACAAGCAGTAGGAAAAGTATTAAGGTAAACACTGTTTGTATTTCTTTCCTTGTCTTATTCTGCAGTATGTGTGGTACTAATTAATTTGTGGGATAATCTGCCCCTTTTTGATAATTAATGATAAAACCACCATTGACTGAATCAAACTAAGGGGGGAAGCAGATTAAAAGGGCAGGATACCTCGAAGAAATAAATTGCAAGAAAGTTTTTTTTAAGATTAATTTAATTCCTCACATTTAGGAGAAATAGCTATAAATTTAGTAAAGATGACATTAGTTTAAACGACTTGAATTTGTTCCAAATATTTTCTGTTATTTAGCATTCAGAATCAAAAGTGAAGCTTACCTTTCGAGCATGGTGATGTTTAAATACTCCATTTACAGATGCCACTAACATGAAATGAGAAAATAAATTGACATGTTCATATCACAGTTAATCCTTTCTAAATGTTAAAGTAAGTTCTGTTGCATGCCATGTCTTATTTTTGAAAATTGACTTTAAAACTTTCCTAAAGACTTTTATTTATAATGTTTTTATTTATAAATACATATAGTAAAGCCAAAAACAGATTTTTGGAACAGAATTTATATACCTAAAAAAGTAAAAGAGATGAAATGATAAAACATGCTGAAAGTATGTATTGATTCATAGAAAAGTGTAACATAACATTGAGCATTGAGAGAAGGACAGCTTTCTGATGGGAGAATGTACTTGCCCATTGTGACTGTACAGAAATTCTTTTATAGACATAGAGTAGAATAAAATAGAATTTTTTATTGGCCAAGTGTAATTGGACACACAAGGAATTTGTCTTAGTGCATATGCTCTCAGTGTACATAAAAGAAAAGATAAAATGGAAAGTACTTTTCCACAGGAATAAATCTTAGTTAAATAAAATGCTAATGTACTTTTAAACATTAAGTGGTAGTTTTTTATTGTGAGGCATCTTGTTTTGGTCGGGTTTTTATGTCAATCAATATGAATTGTTAGAATATCTCTCTGTGTGTCTATTTATGTATTTCTGTGTGTTGGGGAGAGGGTATGGCTACTGGGATTGCCACGTGATGCTATGAAGATGACTCTTATATTTAGGCTTTTTGGGGTAACTGGATAATTTCTTTAGACATAAATTTCTGAAGCTGCAGGCTGCTTCTAATTTGCTTTATTGTTATTCTGAGATTCAGTGCACAACACTAATGTCTGTAAAGATACAGCACTCCTCTTCTTCATCCTCCACTTTCTATTTCAACCAGTGGTGGGTTATCCCCAGTTCGGACTGGTTCTATAGAACCAGTAGTAAAACCAGCGGGAGGCTCC
This sequence comes from Masticophis lateralis, assembly GCA_030761175.1. Taxonomy (NCBI): domain Eukaryota; kingdom Metazoa; phylum Chordata; class Lepidosauria; order Squamata; family Colubridae; genus Masticophis; species Masticophis lateralis. Next base: position 250,709,033 of record JAUDYJ010000001.1, on the reverse strand, counting down.
GCCCACCGACCCCGACGTCATCAGGAGCTGTGCCGCGTGCGCGGCCCCATTACGAACCGGTAGTAAAAGTAAGAAGAACCCACCCTGATTTCAACCTGTAGTCTTCTTTGATTGATACCTGAGGAGCTTACATGGCAAAACTATAACTCCAACTTTGTAAATTTGGCTAAAATGTATACACAAGTTGCTCTGGAACAATGCTAATAATGTGGCTTAGAAAATCAAGCATATATTCATAATGATATCGTTTCTGTGTTTTAAAAGTTAATGTTTTTTTAAATGCTGATTCTTTCCTGCTCTGTTTATGGTATTTATCCATGGAAAGGACACAAATGTATTTTTAATCCATGTCAGTAAATTGAAATTAACATATTTTCCTATAAATCATAAGTTTAAATTGTCATCAGCTGCATTACTTTCTGTATGAAAGTGACTGACTCTGACTTGTACGCCTAGTAGCTATGACATGGCAAATGGAAAAAATAGCCAACTTGCCAGTAACAAAAAGCACCATAAATTGTGAATATAATACTAATGACTTGGTACAGAATATGATCATCTTACAGGGAGTTAAATGCAATTACTCTGTTCTGAGGTGAAGTTGTGGTTTGCCTGATAGTGTGGGCTGTCATTTTTTTGTTGAATCAAACTAATTAAGAAAGAAGGAAAATACGATAGCATCATACAGTCATTGTATCCTTCTTAATTACCAGACACGTAAAATTTGCATGTGTGTTACAGGTTCATTAAGAGAACCTTGGCCTAGAAAATACATATTCTAGTACAATATAAAAAGAGATATGTTTGACTCTTCCTTTTCTCTCTTTCCCCTTCAATATTTAGGAATTTGGTATTCTGAGATGCATTAAAAAATTGGCATAATTCAAAATGAGGCAAAATCATATCAAAACAAGAAGAGCAAATGAATCAGTAGAGAAACACTTCCAGCTCTTGTGTTTGCTAAGCTGTATTTAAAAACATGAGGGTGTCTTCTGAAATCTTGGAAGTGAGAGGGAAAACGGTAATTCAGCAGCAGGTTTTTAGCCCCTTGAGGACAGTCTTCTCTGTGATCAAGAGCAACAAAATAAAATCTGGGAATCTTGAAAATGTGCTTATGGGGTTTAATTTATATAAGTAACTGCATTCATTTTTTTATCACTGAATTTGAGTGCTCTTGATATAGAATTTGTGTATTTGTGTGTGTTTTTTGTAGCCTTAAGCAATGCATATGATTGAATCAAAGAAAAAATGTGAAGAATTTCTTTAGTTCATTTGGCTTTTCAAACGCAATGGAACAAATTCCAAACTGCAATTTCAGTTGTGCTCAGATTCTCAAGTAAGATATCAGAAAGAGACAATTCTTTGAAGATTTCTTTGCAATACCAAATTCTGCTTGGAATAATGAATTAGCAGGACTGATGGTACAAATGTTTAAGAGTTCTGTTAGAGCAAATAGATAGTAGTCAAAGTATTAGAAAAGGGGCACAAGGACACAATTAATATATACGGGCCCCAAAGAATAAATGCATAAATAGAATCAGTTAATATTTTATAATCTGATTCCATCCGGATGTGTCATAGACAATTCACAAAATTCTCAGACAACATGTCTATCACCTGGAGGGAAATAGTTTTGAATATGAGTGTCAATGATGGTGGATAGTCTCTGCCAGTAACATTCAAAATAATTTTTTCACTAACATTTTTAAAATGTACGTAGATCTGTTGATTTGATAATTTTTATATTGCTTCTTTTGGGGGCTCCATTAAATTGTCATCACAGAATATACCTGTGAGTCTGATAATAGGCCAGCTTAAAATCAGTCGAACAGCCACACATTAATTATATAAAAGTTGGGTTGAGTTGCCTTTGTTAAAGTGTTTGCTAAGAGAATTAGGGAGGAGAGATCAAGGGGGTTCAGTGTTATCTTTTTTATGCAATTAAAAACATGTGTCCATCCCAGGATTGTTTATATTTATCCACTATTACTAGGACATTATTTTTTTACCTAGATCGATTCAGAATAAAAAATAGGAAATTGAGATGGATGCCAGCAGCTCAGGGGAGGAAGCCAACCCATTTATATCTGCAGTGGTTAACTGAAATAAGTTATTTTTTGAACCTGTAGTTTTGTACCACTTTTTATTGAATGTTAAGTAGCTGTAAATAAAAGACAGTAGAGTACTGAAAGAGATTATTTCTCTGATATTGTGGCTGCCCATTACATTATTCAGTTGCAGAGTCTGATGGGATTTTATGAAATATTAAATTGCCTAAGCCTGCTGCATTGAGTAAATAATTAGTACATTAGAGTAGAGCCGATGAAATATCCTTGAAATAAATTACAAGCAAGTTGTTATTCCATATTTATTTAGCTCTCTGTCTAGCTTTGTCCTTGATATGATAACATTTTTAATGAATACAACTTCTACCTTCTAGAACTTTTCCCCGCAATAGACCATTAGAAATAATATAACAGCATTAGCAATCCTACTGGTAGGTATGTACAGGCCATAATCAATTTTATAGTAATTTGACATAGCAATTTAATTTAATTGAAAAGTAAAAGAGAAAATACTTGAAATAAAACATTCTACTTATTATGAAGTAATTTATAAGTAGTAATGTAGTGGTAAAGTAATGTTTTAAACATCCAGTTTAAAACAAGTTTATAACAAATCTTTGTTTAAGGAATACATTAAATTTTATCTCTAATGGAACATCTAATTCCTCATTTAGATAGTAAGAAGCTTAAATAAAAAGCTCTCTTTCCCAGTTTGATCTACTGATTAACCCTGCTAGAAAACTAATAATATAGAAACTTGTTTAAACAGTATTTTTTTAAAAGAGCAGGAGACCAGTGGGCAAAATGTAATTTGGGAGTTGTCTGAACTATTTTTATCGTGTTCTGTTCTTTTCTCAAATTTTCCATTTGCCTAAAATAGTTCAGCAACCCAAACATTTGACAGAGCAAATTATTGTCTGCAGCTGGAGTTCTGCATCTTTTAATCTTTCCAAGTTGAAATTTGATTGCCTCTTACTAGAAATACATCAAGTAGTACATACCTCATTGGTAGAAAATTGGCAGGAAGGAAAAATTTATTTAAACTGATGAAAAAAGTTTAAGCAAAGTTTATGTAATAGTTGTGCATGATGGATAGATGTCTATTTTATGATTAAATTAAAGATTTTGCTTCAGGAAACTCAACTGTAAACTTATTAAATAATACCACAAAAGTGTATTTGTTTTTGTTTACATCATGGCTTGCTTGTGATTCCTCTTATTTCTTTTTAGAAAGAAATAAAATTTGTAGACTACTGGAATGGAAGGCATGATAAAGTACTGATTACCCAATCCCTTTTTGTACATCCTAGAACTGTTTGAAGGAAAAATATCCAAAATTTGATAGTTCACTGAAGATAAATTGATTTTTCATAGTGAATAAAAGGATATGGTATAATAAGCCTCTTAAAAACAAATGAATGAATAAACAAATGAACAACATTCTTTGCATGCACAAACATTTCTGGAAATTTGTATTCTGTCCACTTGAGTGATGCCATTGACTCCATCAAAGCTTAATGAATAGAATAATGCCAAAAAAGATTGTGTGGTCATGATTGTTGAAAAATTGCCCACCCCTTCTCTAACCTTACAATTTCAGTGCCTTAGAAAGCCACTTAAAGCTTTTGCTAATATGTTCAAGTCTTAGTGTTTTAATTGTTTTATAAAAGATATATAAGTAATAAACACAGATATATATTTCTGTATTCTTACACCATGTATATATAATACTAATGCAAATGAAATAATAAACTTTTTAAACTGAACTGTTTGGAGTTGTGACTTTTGGCTGCTCTGATGTGTGCCAAAAAATACTAGCCCAGTGTGGTTATTTGACAGAGCAACCTAGAGATTTCATTCTAAAATGCTAAATTTGTTGTAGCTAAATGGGTATAAATTTGTAGAGGTATTGTTTGATGCTTTGAAAATTCTTTGCAGAATATGCATATGGAAATACAGCATTCTCAAGAATATTGGAATCTATATCCAATCATATTGATTTGAAGTAATACATGGACTTTGTTCAGATTCAGAAATTAGTTTCTATTTAATTTTTGAAAAGTGAGGCACAAAAGATAGAACTGCCACGGAAAATAGTAATTTTCATAGAAGTTTCTAATTTAACAAAAATATTTTGTGAAAATTCTTCATAACTATTATTCTTTTAAAATTAGTTTTAATTTTAAAAGATTATCAGGAGTTATTAATTGGAGAAGTACTGTACTTTGATACTGGCAAAACAATTTTTCTTATACCATTTTCCAGTGAATCTCTCTCTACATCAACTTTGTGGGGAAACCTAAGACTAACAATCTAGCAAAATAATAGGTTGTAGTTTAAAATGTAAATTTTCTTTGTAATTATATTGCCTCTAATGCAAGTTTTAAAATGATGGGATGGTTTTGAGGCACCATTTTTCCCAATTGCATCTACCAGTCTCATTGGTTCAGATCTTGTCTAGTATGGGGCCGGAAGAGAGGATTTTTCCCAATCTTTAGAAGACAATTCACCCAGAGATTAGCGTGGTCTTGATTCTGTCAACCTTTCACAAAGCTTGAAAGGCATTGTTCTATCTTTGGGCATGAGGATCTGGGAGGTATCTGAACCCAGCTCTTACTGATTTCTGTTGTGGCTTATGTTCATACTGTTGTCTTTTTATTCTTTTATATTTTATGCTGTTTTTAATTATTTTTAGGTACCCAGTTTCATGAATTTGAAAAGGGGGGTCATACACGCACGTGCGTGCACGCACGCGCACACACACACACACACACACACACACACACACACAAATTGATTGTTGTGAATGCAGTATATATGCCACACTCTAGGCTCAGACTCACAGCCCACATCCCCAGAGAGAGAGTGGAAAAAAGTCAGGACCAGCATATTCCTCGTAGCCTTTGATGAACTTTGGAAACTTGAAGAAGCTGAAGAAGACCAGGAAACTGAAACAGAATAAGCCAGGGATTTGCTTTAATTTTTTTTTAAAATTTTTGATTTTGATATAGTAACTTTACTTTAGTTTTAACTCTCTGTACACCATTAATTTCATCATTCATCATTTAGATTATGTTCATGGAAATAATGTTTTCTTTAAAAAAAAATTTTAAGTTCAATAATTTGAACTTTTCCCTATCTCTTGTTTCTGGAGTCTTAGACTTCAGGTCTTAACCTGAAAAAATTCAGGTCTTAACCTGAATAAAAATGTTTACATTGCCATGGAATAACAAAACTGAATTTTGTAAGTTTTGAAAACAGATACTGAAAGAGAACGAAAGTGAACAATAAATTTAAGGTTTTGCAACTTTATCAGCAGATGGCATTTCCCTGGCTCCCCTTACTTGGGCTTAAAAAAATAAGCAGAGTCAGGCACTTGGATAGGAGCTCTTCGAGGAATATTTTAGCTACAGGGTAGAACAGTATGTTGATAAAATGTCATGGAAGAAAATGATATCAACCTTCTTCTGTATTGCTGCCAAGAAAATTACAACATGGAGCTCGACTTGAAGGAAATTTTATCTTTACTTTTAAATTATCAAAATACTTGGAATGAAACTCCCATATTTCTAAGAATTGTGCATGCTTGAAAGTCCTTAGGGCAAACCAGTTTTTTAAATACTTTATGGTGTGTCCAGAAAGATAATATATATTGATAAAGTCAAACATTATACTGTGTAATAGAATGGATTGAATCTTAAGGAAACAGTATTGCTTTGTCAGTCGTCCTGTCAGAAAATTCAAGATTCCTTCTGCTTTGAGTGCCAGTCCTATCAAGCCTATGGCCACCTTCATGTTCAGGTGTTGTTTAATAATAGGCTGCTCATCTTATCCAGTAATGGATTAAATATTGACATATAGTTAACTAGAATATCCATATGCTTCCAGCAGTTTTTTCATATATTGGCTTCAGTATACAAATGCCAAAAGGCCAACTTGGAAGAATCCTGTTGCTAGAGTCACAAGGTGAATGAGACCAGATGTGGTGGGGAGATATGGAAAATGTCTGAATTTCCTCTGCTCTCATAAGACAAACCAATTTGCTTCAGTTTGGAGCTCTTTCCATCCCTATTTGGCTTTTCTGGCAAGACCAGGCAAGTTTGAGCTAAAGACAGGCCTATTACCTGTTCTTTCGCTCCAGGGAATTTAAAATAACAATAAGATGGCTGATCTCAGCTGACATGTTGTGCCGTGTTGAAAATATTTACCCTGCAGAAGACTGTGGAACAGAAAACATACATTCTGAGAAGTTGAGCTGTCTTGGATGGAACAGTGGATAGCAATTGGTGAAGATGGTCATTTTTGGTCATCAATACTGTAGCATCCTCATGGAATTGGGTCTGTAGATTTTTGTTGCAATTATGAACAAAAAGATAACCTTTCCTACATCCTGTATTAATATTATTCTCACTCTTTCCAGTTGCTAAGTTTTACTGTTTGCAGTTGACCAGTGTGTGTACTTCTGTTACACCACAGCTAAAATAAATGATATCACTATCTTGGACTAGTCTGAAGAATGACATTTTTAAAAATATATACCTATTCAGATATTTAAAATATTATTATTATCTATTACATAACTTATGACAGCCAATATGTTTTTATTTGTTTAAGGCTGACAAATCTTTAGATTTAACACATCTTGTATCATTTCTCTCAATTCATTTTTAAAGCTAATAAAATTTGCTGCCTGATTGAATCATGGTGTATTTAATATAGCTTCGATAAGCAAATGTGCAAACCTAACTCTGACTTTTTTCAGCTGAATTATGCATAAAAATAAATGCAAAATGGGCAGCAATTTATTGCCATTTGATAATAGTTGTAGCTACTACTTTAAGTGAAAAGGAATGTAGGCAAGTTAAAAGATTAGTAAGTTTATCAATACCTAGATGGTACAGTCATCTTTTCCCACTTTTTCAGAAGTAGAATAGTTTTCTTTTTCATTGTCTATTTCTGAAATATGCTGTATAGTATGTTCCTTTAAACATTTGCTTGATACCATAAGTTCTCGTAAACAGATCATTGCCTCTTGTCCACAGCTGATACAATCCTCTGACTGGCAACATATGTGTGAGTTTAAAAAATAAAATGTGTTTCAGTGCAGAATAAAGGGGGATCCTTACAGTGCTATTGTCTTTCAATAGGGACCAATTCAGTGGTGGCTTCCTCCCGGTTCGGCCCGGTTCTCCTGAGCCGGTAGCGGTGATGATACGATGTAACCAAACTGGTTCTGCCCCCCCTGTACCTCCCCCGCTTTATTCTTACCTTTTATTTGGCCCCACCCCCAATCTATTACTGCCTCCTGAGTCCCATCTTATGGCTAGAGGGAAAAAAACTGTTTAAACTCTTGCCGCGGAGCTTCAAAGGGCCGCCCTACAGTTGATCAGTGTTAAAAGAAAACAAATGAGTAGACCAGTGCCTGCAAAAATACATGAGTAGACCAGTGCCTGCAAAAATAAATGGGTAGATCACTGCCTGCAAAAAATAAATGGGAAGATCGGTACAGCTCTTCAAGCAGTTAAAAGCCTGGTACACCAGTACCTCTGCTAATTCCTAAATAATTGTCACATGATCATCAAGCCACGCCCACAAAATAAGCCACGCCCACCGAACCGGTAGTAAAAAAAATTAGAACCCACCCCTGGATTAACTGTAACCCTTCATAATGGGAAATCTGTAACATAAATATTGGCATCTGCTTCTATTTTCATTAATATGTACCTGTTGATCAGCATATGGACAGCATGCTTAATGAGAAATGGCAATGGAATATAAATCTCTTGAGGTGGTATAAATTAGTTATTTTGCATTGAAATAAAAAATGAATTATTTCCCTGCTAATAGTTCCACAGTAGTATATTTTGTGTTCATGTCTTTCCCATCTTGTTTCCAGAATATTTGAAAGATAACATGTCCCGTTAATCCAGACTATTGATAGTATTTCCCAAGGATGATAGAAGTTGTAGTCCAAAAGATGATATGCTTTTAAAGACTAACCTGTTAGTTTGAATATTAAGCAGGCTTTGCCTTCATTTTGCATCTTCTAACATCAGAGCCCATGTGTAACAAGTTACATTATTATTGTTGGCAGCACAATCAGCCAGATATTTAGACTGGATTAGGCATTTTTATTCACTTATCACTCCTTGTCAAGCACCTGAAATAAACAGATATTGTTGTTTAATAATATTAAGCTATTGTCACAGGATATAAAGTGTAACGCTGCCTTTTGCAATTGACTGATGGTGTTTGTGTCAGTGCTGATATGATGTTCAAGAGATGCTTCAGATGTTTTAGGATTGTACTCAAGGTGCCTATCAGTATTGATACTGTCTTTGCTTTCTTTTGCCACAGTTGTTCTGCTTGTATTTGCCATTTTTTATATTTTGTGATTTTGTTCAGTTCTTTCTCTTCTCCAAGTTCTGTCTCCAGGTTCTGGCAAGCCCACTATCCAGATTGTTTTGGCTTTCTTATTCTTATTGTTAAATCACAGGTATTAATTGGCAGGTGCTTGTCTGTTTGAATTCTATAGATCCAGAACACTTTAGCTTCTTCATATTCTATTGCTTTCTCTATTTTGTAGTCCCACCAGTTCACATTTACAGGCAGATGGTACTGTTCCTAAGCAAGACATTTATTAAGTGACTTTTGCTCCATTTTACGACCTTTCTTGCCACAGTTGTTAAGCAAATCACTGCAAATGAATCACTTGTTAAGTTAGTGAAATGGTAGTTAATTAAATCTGGTTTCTCCATTGAGTTTGCTTATCAGAAGGTCCCAAAAGATAATCACATGATCCTGGATACTGGATACTGCAACTGTCATAAATATGGATCAGTTGCCAAGCATCTGAATTTTCATCACATGACCATGGGGCTTCTGCACCAGTCATAAGTATGAAAAACAGTCTTCAGGCACTTTTTTAATGCCATTGTAACTTTGAATGGTCACTAAATGAACTGTTGTAAATTGAGGATTACCTATATTTATACACTGTATGTGCTACTCTTGCCTCTGTTAACTGTGGCTCAGTTAAGTGCAATTCAGTATGGATTGGAAGGATGGAAGGCATGTTAAAATATGCAAGCCTTTTGCAATGCTAAATATATTTTCCTGAATTGCAATCAGTGTTTGAAAGTTTGGCATTCTTGTAGTTTACTTTTATTTTTTATGTTAGTGGGAATGCTTAAAATATTAGAAGAGGACTAATTTAATGCCACTATTGTTGGTCAGTGTAATTAGCAAGATGAGAAAGAAATATGGACTAGATGTTTTAGGTAAAAATCACATTAGGATACATGTAAAAAAACAGCTTGCCTGAAAACAGAAAGAACTGGAAAGAACTCATTAGATCCTTTACCCATGATATATTAGTTTGCTACTTACAGAGACTGCTTATGTGGAAGAACATTCCAAAATTGTATCTGTTACTTGCATTTTGAAGTATGTGACACTAGAGCTACATAAATTTAATTAAAATGATTAGATTTAAGCGTAGTGGCTGGGAAAAAAATCTTTATTTGACTAATTTAATTTAAAACATCTGTATCCTGTATTTTTACTGTTTTATTCCTCCTTTGTTTTCACAGGAAGGTTGTGTTGATAATTGTGTGTTCCCTTATACTCCCACTTACTTGTTAGCATTTGCTTGCAATGTTCCCTGGCAGTGGAATTGGCCTCTGCATCCTGAAATTGTCCCTCCCCCCACCCCCAAATCTTGAGTCTTTGTGACTTTTATTGAAAAGTGACCCAGGAGTCTTTAATTCAACATACTTTGTTCCAGAAATATGTTTGGAATCATTCTTAGACTTACCATTAGTTCAATGTCATGTCTGGTGCAGAAGACCCTTTTTTCATACTGAGAAGGCTAGATTATGAAGTAACGTTGTGGCACTTGGCCTCTTTCACAAGCTTGCCAGGTTTCCCATCCGATCAGGCCCCAATGTAGCTATTGCCTTTTAAGGCAAAGTATTGCTGTGAGAATATGAAATAAAACTTTTTCCCTGGCATGGAAAGAATACTCTTCCTTCCTTCTCTTCCTAAATAAACTACCAGTAAGTTAAAAAAAAAAGTGTTTTGCTTTTCTTTGTATTACCTTCTTTTGTGAGGGCGATTTCACTGGGCCCACAAATAGCTCATGTCTAGAAAAGATAAGTTGGAAAATGATTTCCGACTTTATGCAGCTTGACAAAGGAATGTGCCTTTTTTTCCTTTTGTGAACCTTAAGGAACATTTACCGGCTGTACCATATTGAAAATATTTTAGGTATTTTTCCTGAAGAGAAAATCCTGAATGGCACGCTCATCTCTATCACAAGGAAACTTTGGTATAAAGCTCGCCTACCAAAAAAACAATGCAGTTTTGCTTTTGGTAGCAATAGTACTGGCATTTTCTTCTGCCAAAATACCCGATAGGACAACTTAGTAAATACATGCTTGCACATGCAGTGGAATGTTTCTGGAATTTTTAGAAAACCAGTTTTGTTTTTTACCAGCAAGACATAGATAACCAGTTTCTGTCTGGGAGACTGAAGGAAATGAAGAGCAAGTACAAGAATGACTAATATGCAAATATGGGTGGAAACTATTATTTTTTTCATTGTTGCTTGCCTAATTAGAATAATAAAGTGCCGGCAAAAATTAAAGAGCTGATGCATTTAAATTTATGGGTAATGGGATTATCTTTGTCTTGAAAGGCAGACAGCATTTTTACAGGAAACAGAGGTGCTGACAATTATACTGAAGGAACCTTTTCCCCAACCAGTGTCTTTACCAAACATTTATTCTGCTGTAGCTTTTTATTCAATACAGGTAGGCCTCAGCTTACAACAGTTCATTTAGTAACCGTTCAAAGTTACAATGGCACTGAAAAAAGTGATTTATGACTATTTTTCACACTTACGACTGTTGCAGCATCCCCATGGTCACATGATCAAAATTCAGATACTTGGAACTGGTTTGTATTTATGATGATTACAGTGTCCCAGGGTGAACCAATTACCTCTTGTGACCTTCTGAGACACAAAGGCAGATTCATTTAGCAACCATGTTACTAACTTAACAACTGCAGTGATTCTCTGCAGTAACGCTCTCTACATGGGGCTCCCCTTGAAGAGCACTCGGTGGCTCCAACTGGTCCAGAATGCGACCGCGTGGGTGATTATGGGAGCGACTCAATGCACCCACATGACACCTCTCCTCCGTGAGCTGCACTGGCTCCCAGTGGTCTTCCGGGTGCGGTTCAAGATGCTGGTTACCAACTTTAAAGCGCTCCATGGCTTACAACCCAGATACTTATGGGATCACCTTCTGCCACCGATAGCCTCCCACCAACCAACACACTCCCACAGAGAGGGACTCCTCAGGGTGCCGTCAGTTAAACAATGTAGACTGGCGACCCCCAGGGGGAGAGCCCTCTCTGTGGGGGCATCCTCCCTCTGGAATGAATACGTATGATTCCCGACCTGCGTACCTTTCGCCGTGCCCTTAAGATTCTGCTATTCCAACAGGCTGGACTGGCTTAATAAGAATTTGGGATGGGGTGTTTTAAATTTGTGGGTTTTTAACTCAAGGGCCAAATATTTAATTTGTTTTAAATTGCTTTTAAATTTTGTATCTCATATTGTTTTATGGTGGCTGTACACCACCCTGAGTCCTTCGGGAGAAGGGTGGTATAAAAATTTAATAAATAAAGAAAATAAATAAATAAATTCACTTAACAACTGTGGCAAGAAAAGTCATAAAATGGGGCAAAATTTACTTAACAAATTTCTCACTTAGCAATATAAATTTCGGGCTCAATTGTGGTCATAAATCCAGGACTACCTGTACATTACCCAGTTCAAATCCTTTTGAGCATTTTTTTTAAAAAAAGATTTCTATGCCTTCATGTGTTTTGATATTGAAGTATTTCAACAAAAAGATCTTTAAAATGCTTACCTAGAATCATCAGTAATTTTACTGCTTTCAGAAGCATACAACTTTCCAAGCTAAAGAGTTTTGGCTTTTAAGTGGTATGCTGAAGACTGCACTCCAAAAATGGGGGAGATCAGGTGAGTGAAAGAGGTGGTGCCAAGATAATACGAAACCTGACTGAATATTTAAATTAAACGTAATAAATGCAGACAATATGACTATTTCCTCTCCTTTTGTTTTTTACTTTTTGTCACAATAAAAACTACAATTTGGCCAGAACTTGGAGAAGGGTTTAAAGTGGTGGTAGATGACTATGGTTTATTATATGGAATGTTTACAACTATTAACTTAATATTTTGTCTCATACCATTATTGTAAGAAAAAATAGTTTCATTTTGTGGTTAACGGAAGAGATGTTTCCTGTTGTTTAATTATTCAGTCACTTCTGACTCTTCATGACCTGATGAAGATCCGTTCACCAGGATTGTTTGCCAGTGACTGCTTCTTGTAAACTCATGGACATGATATCAGTGATAGTACCAGGAGATCATATCTTTTCTGGAGTCTCTCCTTAATTGCCTTTGACATTTTCAAATATCAGGGTCTTCTTCAATGACTCTTGTTTCCTTTATGTCCAAAATATTTTATGTTTTACCAGATGTTTCACTTTCATTTCACTGAGTCCTTCTGTTTTGGGTAGAAAGGGAAGCTGTTACTCTTGCTTTTTTCTTACTTTAAGGTGCAGAGAGTAAAGGAAAGTCTGTTTTTCACATAGTATGAAAAACAGAATGAACAGTTGATGAAGGCTTTAGGAAATTGTGCCTTAGGAATGGAATGTACTGTGTACATTATTAGAAGGGGAAGAGATCAAGTTTGCTGTGGAAGCAGAGAGGCTGCTAACCTTGGAACTAGAGATACAGGTTGAGGGTGTCTGCTCTACATTTTCTACATGCATATTAATAAACTACCCAAATACGTTGCTATAGCTCTCTAACTGCGAGCTTGCTCAAGAGCTTCAAAGAAAATATTGATAGTAGTGGTATGGAGCTTGGTGGTTTGCTTGAAGAAGTTTCACTACCTCATTAGGCAATATCATGGGGCACTGGTGGGGTAATGAAGCATCTGTAAACAAACGGCCAAGCTTAGAAAGCATGAAGGACTCCACAGTTCAAGCCTGAGCTATGTATATTCCCTTATATTGGAATATATTGATAGGTTGAAAAATTGCTACCGGTGCTTCTCATAGAAATTAGTTTCAATATTCAATCATCTTTCATATTACTAAACATCTGCCTATCCCAGGTCCTTGAGAAGGACTCATTGGATGGACAAAAACGAGCCAAATCCAGTCTAACACATGTGTGATCAACCACAATTCTATTTTGCTTGCCCTCTAGCCACAACACTGTTGTGTTTCTTTTACTCTCTGTCCCATATTCCTTCTCCATTTGTCCCTCCTGGAGCGTTCCCACTTTGAGATACTGCAAGCATTTTCTCGATTGATTTCCACACTACCATAGATCAAATATACTGACAGATGTGTTTTCCCCATTTTTTCATAGAACAGTCACACAACAATTGCTCAATAGAAAAGACAAAGCTAGTATGAATTTGCACAATTATTTGGTTGAAAAGAGCTCAGTTTCTATAAGCATTGTAACCCCTCATTTAATTTAATTAACTCCAAGATCATTCCATAATCATGGACAGTGTTTTTGGGGGGGGAGGGGGAGATTTTTTTGAAGTGATAGTACTGATAAGTGGAGATAATTAACACTTTAGATCAGTTTATTGCCAGTCAAATATTTAAACCATTTCCATTATTGCAAAAGCAATTTAGATTGCTTAACATTGTGAAATGACAGTGAATTACATTAAAATATTTCTTGATTTCACAAGTTGGTCTAGAGGCAGTAGAAGCTAAACTCCCCAATTATTGTCTATATTGGAATTTCTGTTTCTGTATAAACACTTAGAGTATTGCTATAAGTCAATCTTAGTTAAAATCTCAGTTTAACAAATTGATTACTAATCTTAAAGAATATGAAATATATTTCTTTTGATGTGATGTCTAGTTCAAGGATTTTTTTCATCATTTATTGTACTCTCAGAGAGTATATGAGGAAGATTGGCAGCCTACTTCACTATGCCATAAATGTGAAATGGGTGAAGAGACACCTACTCATATGATATTACTTTGTCCCACTATTGCCACATTTTGCTTCAATATCTATAATTGGTTGAAAAATCAGTAATACCCTTGAATTATACAGTATATTAACAATTTGGATTGTATCAGGTGTTATGGCTTTGACAAGCATGGAGAATATAATAATCTGCAGTATTAACAAAGACAGTGTAACCACCGATTGACAAATTTGGATTGTCAGTAGGTGTTCGGTTTCTGTATTAACTGACTTTTGATTAATATAATGGACCAAGGGATAGTTTTATTCTATGTGGTCAAGGTTTAATATTATGTCTAAATTAGGGAAAAAAAGATTTTTCATATGTAATGTATCTTCCTTCCTTTGTTCCATCCATCCATCCACCATAAAACAGTAAAAAGACTTGATGGAAACAGGGCAAAAGGAAGTGATAGAACTATCAAGTGTCAGTCAGGATACTTCAACAGCCATATTTTTTTTTAAAAAAACCCTCTATTACAAGGTCAAATATGTCACTGAGGAAGGCAGAATTGTCAGAGGTGCAGTTGGGACTGGGATTTCAAGGTATTATCTCATTTTCTGCCGAAATGGCAAGAAATAATCCTTTTGTTTCTTAGCGGTTTACCACTGAAAATCCACAGTATGATTTCTGAAACCATATAAAAAGAGTTTACATGTAGCCTGAGGACTGCAAGTTTCCGGTCCTCTTTGATGAATATATCTTAAAAACAAACAAACATGAATCCTGAACTGTAATACCGATGTGATTAGGTGTATATCTGAGGTAATTATAAAGCATTAAGAATATGATAAGATGTATGTTAATTATCTTACTGCTAACATTTCTCCAGATATATCTAAGCTGACATTTTCACAATACTTCATGTGTATTTGTAATAAATTAAACAGGGTGATTTGTAAAGCTTTGGTATATATCATTAAAGGTGAAACCATAACATGCCTGTTGAAGGTGGCATGTCACAGCATTTGGGTGACATCCCAGCATTCATCCACACCTGATAATAGCTGTTCTGAAAAGCATGCCCCCCACCCCCCATCCTCATGTGATTTTTGGAGACTGCAGTGGCCTTGTTCAAATAGGGTATGCTCTTGCATGGCCTCTGGAATGATGTTTGGAAGCTACAGAACCCATGGAAGAGCATTCACTGGAGCTGCTTTAAGAATTATGGTCTTGTGAGATCGGGAGCTGCCTTGGGTTGGTGGCACGGCCTGTCAACAGACAAAGAACAAGTGGCACATGGCAGATCCTGGGAAACATACGCATGAGCAAACTTTTTTTTTTTTTAAAGTAAATGTTTAGAGAAATAATTGTTTCTCTTTTGTTGGGTGGAGTAGGGGCTATAACACACAAGCAGAGTCAAGTTAGGCATTTTCCAAATCTCCTTGAATGTAACTAAGCCATCATTGTCACCTTGTCATCCAAGACTTCAGTAAGTCTAGTCTTAATAATAAAAAAAAAACCCCCTACATTCTCAGCCAGTTTTTTTTCCATAAATACTACACTATACCATAACCAAGCCATTCCACATCATGAGGTTTTTACTTTTATTTTGTGTAACAGTTAATTAAACAAGAAAATCATCTGAAAATTCCCAAATCATGTTTTGAAATTTGCTAGAATCAATAAAAAAAACATGATATGTTCTTGTGACAGCAGTAGTGTTCATGATTGAACTTTCATTTCTTTCTGTGGTTGAAAAATTGAGAAGCAACCTTTTGTGTCAACAATTTTTTCTTCAGAAGTAAAAGTTTATGTAGGAAACAAAGCTCAGTTCTGTGTATGATTCTCTCTTGAAGTTAATCATTTGGAGTTCTGAGGAAAATTACTTTTGTGTATGTTTTCTTACTTCATTTTAATTTTGAGTTTAATTCCTAAATATTT
Source organism: Masticophis lateralis (assembly GCA_030761175.1). Taxonomy (NCBI): domain Eukaryota; kingdom Metazoa; phylum Chordata; class Lepidosauria; order Squamata; family Colubridae; genus Masticophis; species Masticophis lateralis. Next base: position 250,692,979 of record JAUDYJ010000001.1, on the reverse strand, counting down.
TGACCCCCCACCCCCACCCAGCACAAAATCCACAAATGGAGTGTCATCAGAATGTTATACCTCTATGCATCATATTTAATACTTAGTGCTGTGGAGCTAGTTATCTTATAGAAACCAGCCAAAGTGACTACGGTAGTATTTGAACATTATGCTAAGTTATTGTTATAATAGTTTATTGAATACTTCACAGTAAGATAAACTATGTAATAAAATCATAGTGGTTGGGTTCATATGACGTATTAAACAAAACCAGCCAATAATTATGATTTAATTATTATGTGAGTATAAGTATATTGAATTATGTAACTAGGGAACATTGTTACATGCCATCTAGAATGTCTAGCATCTTATGTTCTGTGTTGTAACTTACTAAATTTGTTAAACTTTCATCAGTGGTTTAATGGCAGAATATATTAGGAGAGCCCTCTTCAACTTGGTGCTCGTAAGATGTTTTAAAACCTGTTATGTTTTTTCCATTAGTCACACAGACTAGAATTTATGGTGGAAAACTTGGAGGACATCAGATTGGGAAAGGTTTTATTATGATTTTACAGAATTACTAGTAACTTTCCTGATCATTATCTGAAGTGTGTGCTTATATTTGTATACACACACTCTTCAAAGCAATCTTGATTTCTGGTAATTACATGGACAACTCTGTGCAGTTACCTTGGTAGTGATTTTTGGGGAATGGTTTTGCCATTACTTTCTTCTAGGGCTGAGAGAGAATGACTGGCCGAAAGTCACCTAGCTGGCTTTGGGCATAAGGTCTCCCAGATTCCCAGTTTCTAGCCTGATACCTTTTCCCACTACACCAAACTAACTTTGAAGTACATAAATAAATAAATAAATATATTTCTTGTTACTTATCCTTGAATTTGTCTCGAAGTTGGAGGGCATTGGGGAATAAAGGGGGAAAAAATAATCTCCATAGGTTTATTTGCTTTCATGTTCTCCCAAATTGTACAACTCTTGTCTATTTACCCTAGGATTGTACTCAGAATTTATTTTGCTAATTGAGACATTTATTGAGTTTTGCCCCATTTTATGATCTTTCTTGCCACAGTTGTTAAGTTAGTAACATGGTTGTTAAGTGAATCTGGCTTCCCCATTTATTTTGCTCATCAGAAGATCACAAAAGTTGATCACATGACCCTGGGACAGTGTCATAAATATGAATCATTTGCTAAGTGCCTGAATTTTGATTATATAACCATGGGGATGCTGCAATGTTCGTAAGAGTGAAAAATGGTCAAAAGTTACTTTTTTCAATGCTGTTATAACTTCAAATAGTCACTAAATTAACTGTTGTAATTCAACAACTAGCTGTAGTTTATTCTGGAACTGCCATATGGCTACATTTAAAAAAAATTGTAATTTGCAAAATGATTGGATGAGAAGACATGGAGTTACAATTTGTTATTCTCAGTTGTGTTTCCAGGAAAATAACAAGCATACTTGGTACTTGGATTGCAGTTTGATATTTATACGCATTCCAAAGGGTGACTAGATGGCCAAATTCAAAGTTAAAAGATAAGATAGTTTGAAACTATGGCTTGTAAAATGGAATTTCATCTTGTTTTATATACATTTGAAATAAAGAACATCATCCTTGAAAGTAAAGGCCATCTGACAAAACTTAAATAGTAAATGAGATTAGATAGTAAATTGGAACAAAGACTAAAATCAGAGGTGGTATTCAGCAGGTTCTGACAGGTTCTGGAGAACCAGTAGTGGAAATTTTGAGTAGTTTGGAGAGCCGGTAAATGCCACCTCTGACTGGCCCTGCCCCCATCTATTCTCTACCTCCTGAGTCCCATTGGGAGGGAATGAAGATTTTACAGTATCCTTCCCCTGCCATGCCCACCAAGCCATGCCATGCCCACCAAGTCACACTCACAGAACCGGTAGTAAAAAATTTTGAATCCCACCACTGACTATTTGTCTACCTTTAATAGAATTGTGATTTATGTAACTAGGTATATGAGTCTCCTGTTAACCTCTTCTGATTAGTCGTCATCTTTACTGTGCATGCTCTGAGCTCTTGATGAATAATAGCTTAAAACTATATGTAGTTTTATTTAAACACAGTTTATAATTTTTATTTTGACTCCAGTGGTACAGTTGACCCTGAAAGTAGTTCATTTCTAATTTACTTGATTTGGCTGAAAGATTCACAGAAGATATGAGTGACACTTACATTTCTAATGTTTATAATTTTCTTCTGTAGAATCTTCTGACTGTTTACCTGTTTTTTTTGGGTTTTTTTTTTTTTGTAGTTGTACATACAGTTAAATACATTTATATAGTTGTCCTTGTAGCTAGATTATTCATTTAAAACAGGACAATTTTCCTCTCATATAAGGGATTTAAGTACTCAATCCCGCATTTATGATTTCTGTATACCGTAAAAGAAAATGCATCCTTATAAAGAGGTATTTAGCTAAGCTTGGGACTTTTACAATTGGTGTAAGCTTTATTCCTTGATATTAGTTTCCAGGTACAAATAATTTGCTTCCATCTGTGCAACTCAATGAAGTGTGTTTGGAAGTTGGTTTGTAAGTTTTCAACATCACCAAATTTTAAAAACCATCAATGCTAATCTTGGAAGTGAAGTATTAATGATGCTTGGAAAAAAATTTTGGAACCTAATTATTAACTGCTACAGTTGAGATTTATTATAATAACTATTTAGGTCTGCTATTTATAAGAAGTTGTTGTTGCTAATTATTGAGATCATAGCTGTGTGTAATTAACTTTATAAAGATGTGTGAACTGGAATTAAGTTATTCATTAGCATTTTGACTTTGCAAATAGTTCAACCTATAGACACTTCAGACACAACAATACCACTATAAAAGATTGTATTTTGAGATACTTTTTTGAAAAATGAATTTTCATATAGATTTTAAAAAATAAGATTATAAAAATAATAGAATGAACCTTGTAGATAAAGCATACAAACTAAGTGCAAGGTAGGAAGCGATTTTCACATTTGTTTCTTCTGGCTACAGTAGTTAGTTTTATTTCCCTAGGGATCTAAACTGACTTTTGAGCCACCAAGAAAGAAAAGCTTACCCGTAAACTGAATGCTAATTGACATTTAAGCATCGTGAAATAGACTTTGCATGAAATAGGCTTTTCATTGGCCTCTGTAACTATGTATTCTGTATTTTTAGTGGAAGGATTACAGATTAATTAGGTACTGGTGGAAAGAATATCTTGTGATGCAGAAGCAGGCATTGACGTTACTAGATGAGTTGGGAAAAAATCTTAGTGTGAATAGTTTGCTTGTTTTGTCCAGCACATTTATGTTTACAAATAGGAACCAGGATTCTGCAAGAACTGAAAGCAGCCAGTATTTCAAACAGCTGCCTACCCCTGAACTGAAAATCTTGAACTCTCTGCTCATTTGTAAAACACACTTTCAGCTGTTTCAAATATGTTATTTCCCCAAATATCTTCCAACACTTTCTAAGGAAAGTGAAATGAATATATTTTATTAACTTCCAGGCTGCTCATATGATATCATGATATGACATGATGTCATGTTTAAAAAAAAATCCTAGATCTCCAAATATGTTGCTTATGTGCACCATTGTGTCCATGGATACTTCCTTCAGAATCCAAGTTGGCATGCTGCAGAATATTAACCTTCAGCATCACCGTAAACATTCTCCGGAAATAGAAATGACAACTGTCTGAAGCTCAGTGCTTTGTTTAAAATGGTGCCCACTTTCTCTCTAAAAGATGAAAGAAAATTGGAATGGTAGGCAATTTTTAGAGAATTGAGAGGGAGCAGAGAACAATATCAGTGGTTTGCCTGCCGGTTGATGGTGTTTCATGAATGTTCCTAAAATTTCAAATGTGCCTTCCAGCCCTAAATAGTTGAGACCCTTGGATGCTTTATGTTGCTCTGTCAAGCTGAAAACAGATAGCTCAGCAAATTACATGCATTCTGAGTAAGCAGGCTTTAATATCAATTATATAACCAGTCATGTTTTGTTTATTTTTAATTTCAAGCTCTTTGCTTCTTAAAATACCTCCCTGATTGATTGATTGATTGTATGCTTATCTTATGATGGCTGTTTGGTTTCTTGACATAATGTCTTCTTTGTCCTCTTCCCTTCCTCCTTGTGGCTATTTGCTCTTGCCTAAAAGCATACAATGTTATTTTTTTCAATCTCACCTTTGAAGTAGCAGCAGTCTTCCATCTTAAATGAGGAAATGTAACAATATGAATTGTTATCTTTGGTATGATGTTTTCCTCCACAGGAAACTGTGGTACCACTTTTTCATGCTACTGTCAATAGCTCGACTGTAATAATTTGAAGTAGACTCTATAATTTTTTCGTCACCCAGGAGGGTCAAATTCCAGCTCATCCTGCTTAGTAAATAGTACCAATCTACTTGAAATGAGGCATTTCACCTGAAGCTAGCAAAGAAAGTCAACCAACCCAAGTTTACCTGTAGTTTACTTCCATCCAAAGAGAAACCCAATTAAAACAATCTCTTTGAATGTGGCAAAATGGTTCATGTTTGCCTTTAAACTTTACTCAGAGTTAGATATATAGAATCATGAAATTAAAAGGATGCTCAAAGGTCACTGAGCTTAACCTGTTACTGGAGCAAGAAATCCATTACGATTACACCTCAGGCTGAGGACTCTGTAATATTAAACTCCATCTCACTCAATTTTTGAAGTAATTGCAATTTTGCCAAATATTATTTTTAGGACTACTGCATTCTTTGTTCTTTGTCTATTCCGTAGCTTTTCAAATCCTTTTCTATGATGAGATTTTCCTTAAAGAACATACCACACAACTCCAGCCAGTTTGTCTGCAATTATCAAGAGGTTGAACAGGACTTTCTTTGGAATGAGACAAACACAGTGTGGTGTGCTTTCTTCACTAGCTTGAGGCAAAGAGCTGTGTTTCAACTGGATTTTTACTGTTTACTAGTTGGACAAATGGATCCAATGATTGTAGCTTGGCACTGCAAAAGAAGAGGTCAATCTGATGGCCTCCAATGATAATAGTTTGTTAGACTAAGAAATAAGGATTCAGGTTTTTTTCACAAGTGCATAAATCTCCACATTCCTTTTTGCTGAATAGTATTTGGCGTTTGAATCATGACTCTGCTTGAATGGAGGCCAGAGGAAAAGCATAAGCCTGACTCGATGGGAGACAACCTAGGAACCCAAGCTTTACAGCCTTGAAGTATCTGGAGAAAAATTGAGGTGTAAATGAAAAGAAAGAAATTTTAAGAGTCAGAATCTCATTTCATTAAATGTAAAATACCCTCCAGAAAAGGCTATCGTATCACAACAGTGATTCTTACAAGAGTATGGGACTTACAGATTTATTTTAATATAATTCAGAGTCAAGAAACAAATACAACAAAATTGAAATAAAGTTTTTGAAGTTCCATATATCTTTTTTAAAAATTTTGACAGCACTTCTTATCAATACTGACAAACTGTTAGTGACCAAATTATTCTGTATATTTGACAATCCACAATGCCATTTGTCAATAATGTACATATATGTAGCCTTATATTATTAGGATAAATATTAGGAACTATATAAGAACTATAAACGGAACAGAATAACAGAGTTGGAAGGGACCTTGGATGTCTTCTACTCCAAACCTCTGCTGAGGCAGGAAACCCTGTATCATTCCAGATAAGTGACTATCCAGTCTCTTCTTAAAAGCCTCCAGTGATGGAGCATCCACAACTTCTTAAAAGCCTCCAGTGACGGGGCATCCACCATTCCACTGGTTAATTGTCTTCACTGTTAAGAAATTTCTCCTTAGTTCTAGGTCGCTTATCTCCTTGATTAGTAAAACAAAACTTCATTCTCTTATTATTTGAAATAGCAAACTTTACTTTGGACTCCTTTCCTATTGTATAAAATTCAATTCTCAGAACACCAGCAAAAAAAACTGAAGTTGAAGATATTGTTTTACAATCTGGATTATGGGAGTACACACATATAAAGGGTTTTTTTTTTTTCTTTTAAGAAGATTAGAATGAAAATTGGGGATTGGAACTGTGCAAAAGAGGGAGTAGCTGCTTTCTTAATCTCACACAAAAAGAACCATAGGACATTATGGTGTGATTGTAGTGTTAGCAGATGTTTCAGAGAAATATTGGAGGTTAGGCTAAGTTGGAGAAAACATAAGTTTAGATAACCTACATTTCTGATTTTAATCCATGATCTATTTTTTTCTCCTTTTCCTTTGCAGGAAATCCAAGGGAAAACCAAATGGTAAAAAGCCTGCAACAGAGGAAAAGAAACTGTATCTTGAACCAGAATATACGAAGTCCAGGATTACTGACTTTGAATTCAAAGAATTAGTTATATTACCACGTGAAATAGATCTTAATGAGTGGCTAGCTAGCAACAGTAAGTATTATGAGATTTGCAACAACTGAACATTGTGTTGGTTGTTTTTCATAATCAAAGATGTTCTTAAGTGAAAGAGTAGATAAAAGGAGAATCTTACTTCCTGACAGTTAGCTGGAAAAGGACCTTCCTCAAATCCAAGCTTCAATTGCTGCTTAGATTCCAGGAGTGATCCTTTTCAGCCAGCCTCTGAGAGTGAAAGAGCTGCTTTGCAGAGTGTCTGTGGAGATTCTCAAGCATCCAGGTCCTGGTTGCCCAAAGGTGCTTTAAAATGGCAACTGGACTTACTTAGTTTTTTTCTTGAAAATGTTTAGCTTCTCATCCAAGAAGCTTCTTTTTGAACTGAAGAATGTGAGGGATCCTCCATTAGTTGGTGAGAGCAGCACGGGAGGGAGCCTGTTCGTATATGTGTGTGTGTATGAGTCTTGTGATATGTTGAGGGGGGGGGTAGTGCGTGGGGAGAGGGCAGCTGAGGTTTTTGCTGATGCTGAGAGCTTTCCCTTCCAAGGATGCTTGATGAGGATAATGGGAAGTGCCTGGTCCCTGGTCTTTGGGCACTTGGTTTTGGGGATGAGGCTGCCAGAGGGGTGGAGGAGCGCTATGGAGAAGTACTATGAGAGACAGGGAGTGAGCCACTCATCGGGAACACAGAATCATTGTCTTATATTAGTTTCATGGTCCAGTTCTTGGTCTCTAGCAGTTATGTGTGCTTCCAGAACAGCACTTCTAGTATTACACCTCTGGCCCTCAAGCTGCATTGGCTTTTGAGTTCAATTCAAGGGGCTGTTTTTAACTTTTAAAGCCCCTCATGACATGAAACCAGATTATCTGAATGATTACCTCTCTCCAATTACATTGGCCCATTCCATTAGATTTACCAGAGTAAGAAGTTGCAAATACCATCCATCAGGGTCTTTATTTGGTGGGTGCTAGGAAGCAGGCCTTCTCTCCTGTAACACCTGCCCTATGAACCACTCTCCCCCCCCAAAAAAAGTCAGATTAGCTCTATCCCTGTTATGATTCCAGAATTCCCTGAAGACTTGGTTATGTCATCAGATTTGAGGTCTGAGATCCCTGGAACACTCATAAATGGCTCAGTTACAGGTGATACTTTACTTTCTTTTTGTGGCGTTATATATTTTATTTTTATAATGTCTTTTTATTTTTATATTGCTTTTGTTTTATAGCAGTTATTTTATGTATTTGTTGTTTTTATTGATTGTTGTATGCTGCCCATTTCTGTGAGATGGTTCATCATATAAATGAGATAGACTAGATGATGATATATGATAGATAGATAGATAGATAGATAGATAGATAGATAGATAGATAGATAGATGATAGATAGATAATAAAAAGATGTGTTTACCTCCTTTTTGAAGGCTGTATGGGTGGGGGCCATACTTGCCTCATGGACAAACTCTTTTAAAGGAAGGGAATTTAATTTATAGGGAATGTATCCCATCATGGCCCCTCTTTTGTATTTACTGGTAGGAGAATAAACCTTAGAGAGTGCTGCCTACTTCCTAGTGATTTAGATAGGCTGAGGAGAAATTGTTGGTAAAGGCATTCCCTAAAACACCCAGGGCCAGCTATGGCTAATACAATTGTCAGCAAGAAAATGCTTGGATAGTTGTGATAATGCTGAATCAACTCTTTCACTTATGTCTAATTTCCTAGCTCTTAAGCCTTCTTTTTTAGCTTCCAAACATGCAGAGTAATAATGGAAACTTTGGTGTTCTTTTGTCTTTCAGCAACAACATTCTTCCACCATATCAATTTACAGTATAGTACCATCTCTGAATTCTGTACAGGAGAGTCGTGTCAGACCATGGCAGTATGCAATACGTAAGTTGTAGAGTTGTAGCTTTTTTGTTGTATTTTGATGGCATGAATGTTTCTTCTTTTCCAATTGAGGGATGCAAAACAATTGTCCCTCTGAGGCTGAATGTTTTTGAAAATAATAACATTCTTTAGAGTGTAAAAATTGCATTACTTTATCATTACTCTTGAAAGAAGAAAATGCTGTTAACTCAGAATTCATAGGGAAAAGGTAATGCAAATAGCATTGTCACTGGACTTCAGGTAATGTTAATAAAAGGCAAAATCTACCTAGCAGGCATTTAAATTTGCAGGTGGATATTTCACTATTTCCATCCACCCTTCTAGTTTGATATTCCTAAGGACAAATATACTGGTAGTAACTGGGGTGGCATTCCAAAAATGTTCCCCAAAAAATTAACGTTTAAAAAAGAGATCAGTCAATTCAAAAGGCTGAAATGGAACTTCTTGTGTGACATTTCATTTGGATTCAAGAGATTAGAATACTCACTTAGGAATGGCATCCATATTTCCCGCATGGGAGGGGCAGAGCACAACAGCATAGGAAAAAATCTTACCTGAATCAGCCTATATTATTTTTTCCTCTTATTATGATCCTAGTAGTCACTTTCTCTTACAGAAAAATATTTCCAAATCCTATCCATTTATCCTATCCTTCACTCCGTGGAGGGTTGTTTGTTTGTTGTTTGCATTTGGCTGCAGTTCTGTGATATATGAGGAAAATATAATTTTCCTTTTATATCAATTCAGACTTCAGTCAGCCCCTTAACTTAACTGCTTGTTGATTTCAACACTCATATTAATGATCTCTCTGACTCAGTTGTTTACTAGAATAGAATAGAATAGAATAGAATAGAATAGAATAGAATAGAATAGAATAGAATAGAATAGAATAGAATAGAATAGAATAGAATTTTATTGGCCAAGTGTGATTGGACATACAAGGAATTTGTCTTGGTGCATATGCTCTTAATGTACATAAAAGAAAAGATAAGTTTGTCTATTCTGTTCTACTATTTCCTCTTCTTGCCTGCTTCAGTTTTCAGCTTCACTCTTCTGTATATTGGTTGAGGCACTATTTTCATTAATAACTGCTCTATATCCTAAGTATGGAACTGCTATAGATTGGTTCAGGGAGGCTTTTCAGAATGCTGCCTGTTGCTTATGGGTCTACTCCAGAGACAATCCCATACTCCAGCTCACTAGTGGTATTTGATAATTTCAGTTATGTTTTTATGAGGCTAAAGTCTTTTGAGTAGAATAAAAGAGCTAGCTGACCAAATTCAGATCATCCTCTTATCTGCTATATGTGGGAACATTATTATAGCTCACTAGTGATCACCAGGTTTAGGAATCCTTAATACTTCAGTCCATCAGCCTAATTTAAAATCGTACTTCTTTTCATCTATTTTAAACACAAATCACAGATAAAGTGTGTCTGGGATAAAGTATTTTCTACTTCAGTTGAAGATTCATATGTTTCTGTTTTTATTCTATATGAAATAACTTCCTTTGCAAAGAAAGCAATGATCTCAATGATTCAGCTAGGCTAAAATTTTTCACAGATTCTCTATGGGCTGGGGTTTAGCAGTCTCTCTTTTGGAACATAACTTAATCCCACAAAATTACTTTTTTCTTATTGTGTTCACTAAGGGTCACTAAAAATCTGTAAACATTCATAATTGTACTTCTTCCTGTGAGTACTAATTCCCCAACATTTCTAATTCTTGTACTATAGATAAAAAATGAATCACTTTCTCGTTGCAAAGCATAGAATTATTGAAGTCATATATGGCAATTTCACCAGAATTCTATACTATGTATAGATTATTTTTTTAAAAATTTAGTCAGAGGACAACAATATTTACAAATCCTATTTTGAGACCTCCTTCACTGCATAAACATAAATAGTTAAAGGATATATGCAGTTACTATTCTTGTCCAAAAATCCATACCTAACTTAAAAATAGATTATAAGTAGAAGTGATCATTTAATACAATTAATACAAAATGATAAAAAAATAGTTGTTCTTTTAAATTTGTCATAAAACTCCAAAGCAAACTATAACTTAGGTTCAATATTGGATTTCAATCTCATGATATTTCTGTTGTGCAGCTTCATAATACTTCTTGAGATTAAAGATATCTAGTCAAAATAATCTGCTCTAAAACAAAATCCTGATTTTTTAAAAATCTAAATGTATGAAGGACAAAGGCAATTTTTCTTGTATTACATTTTGGGTGGAGATACATTAGTTGAAAAAACCTGAAATAATTACCACATAGATAATAAAGATATTGAAAGCAATGCTACTCCAAAGCACAACAGCTTAATTCTATTCCAACTTCTGATTTTCTTTTTGAGGCATTTGATGAATAACACATAATTCAGTTTATTTACCTTCATAAGTAATTAGTAATTTTAATTTCCAAATGGGTAAATTTATTTTAAAGTTTTGGGTTCATACAATTTATTATCACTCTAGCTTTTAAACCCATATTAAAACATGAAAACATAATTTTTTGAATAATTAAGTTTTCTTGAATTTATAGGAAAAAGTTATGGTTAAACTGTACATTTCAAAAAGATTAATAAAATGCTCCTTTCCATTAATCTTCAAACATTATAATTCTATTACTTGCACTAAAGGCTCCATTGTTGAGATAAACAATAATGGTGAAAATGGCCAACTCTTGTTGATACTTCTATTTATTCTAAAATATTCAGAAATTCAGTCCTTTATCCAGTACTTTATAATTATTATTTTATTTGTTTCTAAATTGCTGAAATCACTCTAGTTCTTGAGTGGCATACATCTGTAAACCAGATTAAAAGCAAACATCTATAATAAAAATAAAAACACATTCAAGACCCCTTCAAACTCTTCATATTTGAGGCATGTACTGTATGTGAGGTGGACAGATATAAAAATTAAATAAATAAAAATAAACACGGGGTGCATCACTTAGTACATACATCACCATACATCACTGTTGAAAATTATTAAGATTTTCTCCCGTTCTGTTTTAATGAGTTTAAACAAGTAAAGCTATTGGAGTTAATCAAACAAGAAACAGTGTGGTGCTATTTTCATAGAAGTCTGCAGACATAAGCAAAATACATGTAAGACTTGGAGAACATGCTTAAATTTTGTCTGCATGAATTTCCTTTTTGTTTAGATTCAGCAGCCTTTCTATGTGCTTTCGCTCATTGCTTAATGAATAACATTCTCTGCAACTAGAGATATCTTTATAGCATAAATTAAGTACTGTTAGAACAATAGCTATGCATCTATTGGGTCTACTATTGACTGATCTTTGCATATTTGTTCTATGGTAGAATATTTAAAAACATCATTTGTGGCAGGAGTGTGTGTTTCTTTGTGTCTGTTTAGCTGTTACACTATACCAGGAAGCTTCTCTATAGATGGTTGTTTCTTAAGGATTCACCTGTTTTTAAGACTATTGCTCCATTTTATTCGTTTCTGTGGCCAGATCTCACCAGTTTTTTTTATTGTGTATAGAGACTAAGACTTGCCAATCTGAGCAGCACCTTTGAGCTTGCCTAGAGACAGATGTCAAAGTTAAATGTTTAACCTCTTGTTTTGTTTCTTTGCTAAAATGGGCACTTCCCCTACTGATTGTGCGAAGCAAGATTTTCCTGTTGCTACTGTTTTCTCTTTGCCCTTTGATCTTTTAAAAAACTTTCATATGGAATTTATTTTCTTCAGCTCATGACTGTTTAAAAGTATGTAAGACACAACTTAAATCCTCTTTTGAGTACTATGAAAACATCTCATAGTCTAACCCTGTTTCTGAAAATGGTTGCGTGCAAAGTATCATTTTTGTGCTCTGAGCCACATTTGTTAACACATCCTCCACACAAAACAGTTTTGTTTGTATATGAAAGAATTCTTAACAAAATGAGGGTGGTAGGCTTAAGCCTAATTTTTTATAAAGATATAAAGTTTGTCAGTTTCATCTTTTTCTACACAGAAAAGTTTTTGTTTCTCTATCAAAGATGGAGATATGTACAATAAATTGTGGTGGTTCAGAGGGACTACCAGAACACCTTGAAAAGCGGACCAACCAAAGTATAGAGGCCTCTCACACATATTCTAAAACGTTCAGAAAAAGCCTTTCAGAAGGTTCTGGATCCTGGACACTTCAGAGATTGCCCACTTTTGCACTAGAAACTTTTCTCGTCTACTGAAATTTTAGATTTAGATTTTATTCTTAACATGCAAGCTCAGGGAACATAGACTGTTGTTGTTTCTTAATCTTTGTTTTGGAGTGATTCCTGGACTTCTTCATCCCTGTCGATAAATAAAGGCATGTGATAATTTTCCCCCACATTCTGTCCTTATTAGTCTGCATAGATGAATAAAGGTCATTTATGATCATCCTATTTGGGATCATGACAGAATACTAGATATATGTTTTTGGAATATTCCCCTTTAATCTCCTGGTAAAAATGAGACACAGGAAAGGCCCTAGGCAACGATATTATCTAACTGCTGACCTCCAACCATTAGGCAAAAGGAACAAAGTCTTACATTTGGAAACCAAAATCTTGTCCTTTTGGAAATGCAGCCTTGTTTCAGAGATTCTTCAGTGACTTCACTAATGATCAGAACAGCTTGAATTTGGAGGAATTCCGTCCCTATTCTCTTTGCTTGCAACTGGATTTTTTTAAAAAATAAAATAAATCTCATCAAGAGTCAAATTATTCTTCTCTATCAAGAATGAGAATTGTTGTTGTTGTTTAGATAGCATTTTGAAGGTGGGTTGGGCTCCATGGACAGAATATTTGAAACTGACAAAATCCCATTAGTGATAGTACAGACTGGTAATTGATGTTGCTTCATACAATAAGGTTCTCACTAAACAATGATAAAAATAGTAAAGTTTTCAGCTTGTTGCCCTCCAATTAGAATTATGACTTTTCATTTTTCTAGCCAGCATTGCCAATGGTCTTCCTGGCTGGGAGAGACAAGACAACGTAATGGGGTCAAGATTAGGCCGGCTGAAGTTAATTGAACACCAAAACTGATGATAAACCTCACAATGAATGGAGTTGTGTAGTTTATTTCTTGAAGGTGAAGAACATTAAATTTAAAATCCCATTTGTACAATTTATACAGCTTAGTTTTTTCCAGGAGCTCAGTTCATTGTTCATTGTTGTCCATCTTCTATGTTTTTTCGCCACAAGAACCACCTCTGGGACAGGTGGGACTGAGCGCAAAGACACTCAGTTGAGCTCCGATGGCTGGCTTGAAACAGGGGCGTCAAGTTTCAACTTCTTAGCCACCGCCCTGCTCTGGCTCTGCAAATAATAACACACCTATGACAATTAAGTATGTGTCATATATTTTCCCTCAACAGTGTAAGACTTCATTGAATATTAAGTTAATTATAAATGCTGGTACTAGTCTTAGACATGTGCTGGCTCAATTAAAAATTCACTAATACAGTCTGAAGCCCCATGAATGAAATGCATCTTTAGATGTAATATGCATTCCTTTCAAAAATGTCATGGAAAGAGCACAGAATCTTTATTCATATAGTTGTGATGAAAATACCTCCTTTGAAGGAACTTTTTGAATTGATGTGATACTTCTCAGAAATGTTTGAATTCCCCTTTTCATAATAGATCAACATTTATCACCACTACAATTTATACTTAAAAATGCACATAAAATGTAGTTTTCTGTTTAAGACCAGTTGAAGAAGTGTGCTAGCTACTGTATGGGATTTATTATGTTGAAGTTATCTGTTATTATGCTGCCATCTCCTGACAGCTCATGTTACTATACAAAATCCGCTGCATTTGCATATATCAGCCTGTTGTTGAAAACCAGAATCCGAGAACTTACAATTCTGCATTGAGTTGTTTACTCTTAAATTTCATTTTTATGTTCTGTTAGTAAGATGGAAACCTGCATTTGAATACGGAAGGATATGCTCAGAGAAAGATTAATTCAACAGAATATATGCTCAATTTAAATATATTTTTAAATTAAATATAGTTCATTTTTTAAATTGGAACTTTGTAAATTGTTGCCTGTAACTACAATCCTCCAATTCATGGGATGAAGCCCTTAGCATAACACTTTTCATCAACTGAACAAAATTTCTATTTATTTTATGAAAAAGTAACTGTCTTTCCACTTGACTCAGTACAATGTACACATCTGTTTAAATCCGTAACACATATGATGAAAGTTGTGTCAAGAATGAAGTGGGGATATTCATTCTTTAAATCAAGATTTCTAGGAACTGTTTGTAAATAGTTTTTTTTCTCAACTGAAAACGAATCTGGAACTAAAGATAGCAAATACTCCTATTTGCTAACTTTAAAAACAAAATAAAGCTGTTCCATTTTCAAGTACTGTTTCCTTAAAACCCAAGACTGAAGTGTGTCCATATATATATAGTAAATCTTTAAAATAGTCATTCTGTGATGAACAGGTTTATGAAAACTACATTGCTAAAGGCTTGTGTCACCTCACCTAAAACAGCATCTTAAACTATGACTAGGGCCTCGTAGTGTGTTTCTGCAATTGAAGCATAGGATAAAGCTTACAGTAGTTCTCCCATCTGTAGGATCTGCTTTTTAAAGTAGAGCAAGGGTTCATAGAATTGCTTTATAAACAATTGGCAGTTGTTGAAACTTATTCCTGACCCAAGCACTATAGTCCTATCACTCATGACACCAGACTCTCACCAATTTCTAGTTTTACAAACTTCATTTTAAAATTACAATGGAGAGTTTAAGCTCTAATAACAGTATTCTAAAATTTTAACTGGAATTTTTAGCTGCTCAGCTAAGGTAGAATTGTTTGCTTTCTGGTGCGCTTGAGGTAAGCTAGTTTTTCAGGTTGAGAACTGCACTTGGATTTTGTGTGGTATGGTTTGGTTGTATGTAAAGAGAGAATTTAAACACACATTGTATTTCAGTTATTTTTTAAATCCCCCAAGTCTTTGCTGACTTCTTTCTATGATAACAGAGGAAGTGAAGAGAACCACAAAAGATAATCATGGGAGCCTCATGTTTGGGTTATAGCTTATCTTGTAACTTATATATCCAGAACAAATATTACCATACTAATCATTCTCTTCACAGACAATACTACTGGTATGATGAACGAGGAAAGAAGATCAAATGTACAGCCCCTCAATATGTTGACTTTGTCATGAGTTCAGTGCAGAAGTTAGTGACAGATGAGGATGTCTTTCCTACTAAATATGGTATGTTTATTCTCAGAAGAAAAACCTAACTCAGCCAGATTTTTATGGCTTTCATTCATTGCTGTTTGATCCAATTTAAATTAAAAAAACTTAAATCATATCGCATTTAATTTGTGCACATTTCTGCTACTCGTTTTACATTACTACCTCTAGTTCAGCAACAGACTTGGCCAAAAATGTTTTCCATCTAAAATCTGTAATGTATTATGTTTGGGGGTTGAAATAATCACCTTCTCCAAAATGAGCAAGTCACACTTTTTAAGCACAAAAAAAAGGACTTCTCAGGCTTCTCAACCTAATATCTATCTAATACAGTTGATTGAAGAAACGTATAGGGCAGTAGCCTGAACAGGTGTTGTTCATGACTGAGGTTGTAGGCCATCACTACCAAAGCCACCGAAGCCAAAGGGGCTTCAGCTGGTCTCTTCTTCTCTCAGCTTTAGAGCTCTGAAATAGGAAGTAAGGTTGACCAATTAGCTGGACTTCTTTTCCCCAGAGGAACACCAATTGCCCTGCAGGAAGGCCAATAAGAAATGTGCTGTTCGTTTGAAACAATATTTTGTGAATTATTATTTTACTGTTTTTAATTGCTTGCAAATCACCTCAGGAGAATTTTTCAAGTAAATAAATATTTTCAGAAGTTCAACTGAAGATGATAGGCTTCTCTTCCTTTCACTCTCCCTCCTTTTCACTTTCACAACAGGCAAAGAATTCCCAAACTCATTTGAGTCCCTAGTGAAGAAGATCTGCAAGTATCTGTTCCATGTGCTAGCCCACATCTATTCGTCACACTTCAAGGAAACACTGGCACTGGAATTGCATGGACATTTGAACACACTCTACGTACACTTCATCCTTTTCATCCGGGAGTTTAATCTGGTGGACCCTAAAGAAACAACCATCATGGATGACCTCACAGAGATCCTCTGCAGCAGCAGTGGGAGCAGTAGTAGTAACGGAAGTGGCAATGGCGGTGGTGGTGGCAGCAGCGGCAGCAGCAGCAGTAGTAGTGCAGTAGCACAGAACCATGTGAAGGAGAGATGAGTCTTCCCAACCAGAGCAAAACCAACGCTAACACTTTTTTAAAAAAAGGAAATTACTCTCTATTCTCGGATGTATGCGTATGTATATGTGCTTATGTGTGTGTATATATATATATGTGTGTGTGTGTATATATATATATATACACAGACACAGACATACACAACCAAGACAGCTTAAGCAACTATGCTGCCACCACAGGACATGTAGACACAAGGGACTGTATGGAGTTTTGGTTAAATGCATCATCCTTGGCAACACGTTGCACCAGTTCTGTGGGGATTTTTTTCCCTTCCCTCCATTTCTCTCCTGTTTCTTCCTTAGCCAATGGATTATGAGTGCTGTTTTTAAGAGATGAACCACATTTTTTGACTTGGGCTACTGCTTTTGTGTTCCTTCCCTCCTCCCCTCCCCCCCCCATTCTGCCCACTTCCTTTTGGGAAGTGGTCCATGTCTTTCAATGCAAGCTCCCTTTTATCTGTCTCATTTCCTCTCTAAGATGGTGGTACTACCATTTTTAAAAAAAAAAAAAAGTTGTAAACCGTGACTTAACATGTAAAGTGGCTTACATGGGGGGCACATTGAGACTTGTCTTTGTTTTTACTTCAGTTGACCCTTTTCCTTCCCTTCCCTCAGACCTTTTGCATCAACCCTTCATTGGGTTTTACGGGGAGGAAAATTGTTTTGGCCCAACTAAAGTAGCAATAAGGCTTCCAGTGCACTTAAGGAAGGTGGTTCCCTGATCTCCCTGGCCTCAGTGTATGGATCTTGAAAGCACCCACAAAAGTTCTGGTATTTTTAGAGAGAAATGCCAGAAGATATACTAGCCAGGGGAGGAATCCCATCCTGTGGTAAAAGCCATGACTGCTTCTTCTTCGCCAAAGGGGGCCTGAGACAGGATGGGAAGGGGGCACACAGTCTGCCACCACTATGCTAAGAGAGATGGCTGTTGGCATATAATTATGTTGTTGGCTTATTTTAGTTCATCTGTCCAATAATAATAATAATAATAAAAAATTCTATCAGACACAAGTTGCATTTTTTTTTGCTGCATTAGCAGCCATTATTTGTATTTTTTTTGCATGGTAGAAATGTAAAGTTAAAGGTTCATTGGGCATACCATGGAGAGTTGCTTATGGGTTGATTTGGAGGGTTTTCCCCCCATTTGCATTTTATTTTCCTAAGATATGATACTAAGCTTGAGAATATTAAGCAGTGGTGAAATCTAAAATTTGTTACTACCTGTTCTGTGGGCGTGGCTTGATGTGGGGGGGGGTAATGTGACTGGGTGGGCATGGCCATTTTTTTTAAACTTTTAAAACCATTTTTTCTTCGGCTAAGAGGTTGTAAAAAAATGCTTTCAAAAGACTCTGATGATCCAAGCTGAGTTGCCTGATCGTTATAGGCATTTAAAAGAAAAAAAGTCTCGGCCGATCAGGCAACTCAGCTTGGATCATCAGAGGCATTTAAAAGAAAAAAAGGGTTTTTTCTTTTAAAAGCCTTTGATGATCCTAGCTGAGCTGTGCAATCATCAGAGGCTTTTTTAAAAAAACTTTTAAAAGCACTTTTTTGGCCAAAGAGGTTATAGAAAAAAATGCTTTTAAAAGTAAAAAAAAAAGCCTCTGCTGATTGTGCGGCTCAGCTGGGCACGGGGGGTGGGGGGGGCAGGGATTTTTGCTACCATTTAATTTAATTTAATTTAATTAATTCAATTTATATACCGTCCCTCTCCAAAGACTCAGGGTGGTTCTCCAAGCCACCCACCTCCATCGCTACCAGATCAGGCGATCCAGTCCGAACCGGGTGCATTTCACCCCTGATATTAAGCCTGATGTTTTCCATTTAAGTTACACATCCTTCTGATAAATATTTGGCATTTCTTCTTTTCCCATTTCATTTTAAACAAACTCAGCCCTTTTCTGATCACATCAAGGGAAAGATTTCCTGTGAAGTTCAAGTTCAATTTTCAGGGATAATGTGTTCCAACTGCTGTGAGAATCAGTATTCTGCTCAGATTAGGTTGCACTCAAGAACTAATGTCCATTCCCTCATGTTATGATTTCTTTATTTAAAAAACATGGTGTTAATATGGGACAGTGAGAAGACTCTTTAAAATACCTTAAGTGAAACTATTTTGGGTGAGTGAAAAATGTGAAAGAAAGCTATCTTAGTGGTAGGGAAATTAAATATCTTATTGGGCAAATTGCATTTTAATTTATTTAATTGAATAACAGAATAACAAGATTTTGAGGGGATCTTGGAGGTCTTCTAGTCCAACCCTATATTGATTAAATTTAGGCACCATCTGATTCCAAACTTACTCTGGGTGATGTAAAATAAAACCAAATAAAATATAATAATAAAGCATTAAAAATAAAGGAATGAAGAGCAGATCTGACAAAGTTAGCCCCTACCATCCTAATGCAAAGCTTTCTGAAATGTAAGAGTAGCAGCCGCACAGATGTAAGGCACCTGATCCCAGAGAGCAGATGCTGCAACAGAGAAGGATCCTTATTTCTTCATATGGTCGCAGCTGTGGGACAATTGGTGCCTATTGAGACAAATACATGTTCCATACTGTCACTGCACCCAAAGTAAATACCTTCTCTATATCTCCAATAATTAATAGGAGCCCCCTCCCCCCAAGGAACCATCAGTACAAGTGGATATCTACTCCCTTCCAAGGAACTCTTCCGGAGAATGAGCCTTCATTTTCTGAGTTTTTGGACTATGATTGTGGAGCAGTTGTCCTCAGACTGGGAAGCCATTACTTCATCCAAATCACTAAACTTTACTGATTCTGCGCTCAGAAGTCAGCTTCTATAACCTCAAGTGAGCAAAGATGTTCTCTGAGAGCCAGGAACTCCTTGCATCAATCACCCTTCCCAACTTCTACCTGGGACTTAACAAAGTTATACATCACCCTCAGTACAAAGCACTGCCTACTCCCTGTATAAGTGCCGTCTATTGGTTGGACTACTTCATTGAAAGGATTAGTATTTAATGTTATTGGGTTGGACAGTTGCATTGTTTAATATATCAGATAGGGAATGGCCGACTGCTGAACTTGCACTGCTGTTTAAATAAAAAAACGATCACGTTCTGTCAGTAGGACTCCTTTATGCTCAGAGACTTAAAGAAGAAGCAACTACACATCATACAGCTGGGAACATTCCTTATTTCAAACACGCACATGTATCACAGATGGCATTTCTACCAAGATTGCCCTAAAATAAAGAAGATTCCAAATCCTCAGGATTTATGATTCTGCATAAAACAGGAGGAGTAATGTAACGGAAAGGAAGGAAGGAAGTGGCCTTATGCCAGAATATTTTTTTGCCACCTTATTGTCTATACAAGGTTGGCAGTAGCCCCCAGAAATCTTTCTCAAGCCTATCTGGAAATTCCAAGAATTAAACCTGGAATCTTCCATGAGTAAAAAAAAAATATACTTATCACAGATTATGCCATTTTTATCACTGATGTCTCAATAGTTAAAACGTTGGTTTTTAACAGTGCCCCAACTTTCCTCATCTTCCACTTCCCAGTGAAATTGTCCTAAAATTAAGATAAGATGTATGCTCAGTTTATATGTGTAATTCAGGCTAAGTTTTAGCTATGTTTGGATACAGTGCTTGCAATAGTTCAGGATTTCTTTACCCGTAGTAAAGAAAAGGGAAGTAAAATTACTGGCAAAACATTTTAATGTTCCACTTCTCTTCGTTTGAGAGGAATCAATTAGACAAAAGTGTGAACATTTGAGCTTCCTGGATAGACCCTTATAATCTCTTTCGTTTGTTTTGTGCGAAACGCACAATTGCTAGGTCAAAAAAGATTTGCACATATTGTGTGAATCCCATCTTAATTCAAGAAATGTATCTTTCATTCCAACATGACCCTTGTGAGATGAAGATAAAGTTAAGAACCAGGTAGAGTAGGGAAATGAGGAAGAAATAAATCACACAGAACATAGAGTAATACAAGTGGAAAGAACCTTGGATGTCTTCTAATCCAACTCCTCAAGCAGGAGACTCTATACATTCCAGACAAATGGGTTGTCCAATCCCTTAAAAATCTCCAGTGATGGAACACCCACAACTTCTGGAGGCAAGCTGTTCCATTAATTAATTAGGAAACTAATGGTTAGTTGTTCAAAGGAAAGTATGGCACTCATGAAAAGAGAATGAAATTGGCAAAGGGACAGACTCACACTATTCCTTCTTCTAACTTAAACTGCATTGTAGCTAATGTGTCATAAAATAGGTAGCTCTATTTGAACCTAAAATTTATGTTGCTAAGTGAGAAATTTGTTAAATAAGTTTTGCCTCATTTTACAACATGACATTTGTTAAGTGAATCACTAAAAGGTGAAGGTTCCCCTCGCACATCTGTGCTAGTCGTTCCCGACTCTAGGGGGCAGTGCTCATCTCCGTTTCAAAGCCGAAGAGCCAGCGCTGTCTGAAGATGTCTCCGTGGTCATGTGGCCAGCATGACTGAATGCCAAAGGCGCACAGAACACTGTTACCTTCCCACCAAAGGTAGTCCCTATTTTTCTACTTGCATTTTTTACGTGCTTTCAAACTGCTAGGTTGGCAGAGGCTGGGACAAGTAACGGGAGCTCACCCCATTACGCGGCACTTGGGATTCAAACCGCTGAACTACCGACCTTTCGATCGACAAGCTCAGCATCTTAGTCACTGAGCCACCACGTTCCCAGTGAATCACTGCAGCCATGTTAAATAACACGGTTGTGAGGTGAATCTGGCTTCCCCATTGATTTTGCTTGTCAGAAGGTCACAAAAAGGGGATCACATGATCCCAGGATACTGCAAATGTCATAAATACGAGTCAGTTGCCAAGCATCCAAATTTAAATCACGTGACCATGGGTATGCTGCAACGGTTGTGTGAAAAATGGTCAAAGTTGCTTTTTTCAGTGCCGTTGTAACTTTGAACAGTCACTAAATGAACTGTTATAAATCGAGGACTACCTGTAGTTCATTTATAGTATTTTCAGTCAATGATCTTCAGAGTTTATACATACTAAAAAAAATCTGCCCCTACAATTCCAAATGGAGTAGCCGCTCTTCTGTTAAAAGGCATAATTACGAACAATGGCTGATCAGGCAGTTTCTGAGACAGAAAGTAGAAAGTACAAGTGGCACTTTATCTTCTTTACTGTACCCAGATGATTGGAGGGAACTCTGGCTTATGCTATCATAGAGAGAAATAGGCAGTAACTGTAACAGTCAGAAGGAATAACCTCAAAGAACAGGAAGAAGAAGAGCCACAACTAAGATAATGGTCAGCTAAAAGAAACTTGAGTCTGTGGCAGGAATGAAACCTAAGAAAACACCTCACACCTAAATGTCTATGGAGATTCTAGGTTATGGTTGTCCCAAAGGTATTTTTTTCAAGAGACAATTGGACTTTCTGGTTTTTCTTCTGAAGACATTTTGCTTCTCATCCAAGAAGCGTCTTCAGTTCTGGCTGGATTCCTTCCCTTCACCTTCCAGTCAAAGCTGAAGAAGCTTGGATGAGAAGCAAAATGTCTTCAAAGAAAAACCAGAAAATCCAGTCGCCTCCTGAAAAAGCACCTTTGGGACGCCTCATAGGCAGATAAAGGGAGGAAGACAGAAGCAGAATAAGACTTGTGGGAGTGTTACTATAATCTAATAGTAATATTTGCATGCATAACTTGGCTTTCCTAGTGTTGTCTACTGTACATTAAACTGCTGAACTTCCCTCATCCAATAGCAACATCTCCATTTCTCTGTGGTGTAAAATGTGTTTACTTGTGCACACATTTTACTTATAATAAGAAATATGAGATGTAAATGAATAGTGTATGATGATTTAATAATACATAAATAACATGGGCATGATAGAGATCAGGGAACAGGACGTTTTAACTGCTGTTTCTTAATATGTAATGATGCTGACTGAATATTATCCAAGACCATTTAATTCCAACCTCAGCTTTCACCTCACTGGAATTTCGGCTTCCACAGATACAGCCACTGATATTAGAAACTAATTGTATTTATAAATTGGATTGTCACACTGATCCAATGTAAAATTACAGCTATTCCTATGTTTGAGGGAAGGAAACAATGTAATTTTTTTAAACAATATATAATTTTTACAGTGATCTCAAAGAGTAAATAGTTAATTAATTTTTCTTGCAAGAACTTCAATTTCTATTAAACACATCATTCCTGCAGTTCTAAATTGACACAGCTTGCACACAACTAGCTTTTTATTATGTACAAAGTCTTCTACATTAAAATTCATATTCATGCCTGGAAAATTTATTAAGCAAAAATGAATGACTTCATTGATCCATGTACAGAAAACTGCACTGCTTAAAAGTGATCCAAAGTAACTTTTGTTATTATATCATGTAAAAGGTAAAGACTAATTGATGCCATTGTGCCCTTCAAACATAAATTCCTTACTTATTAGGCAGCCAATTAATCACCAAATTCAAAATTCAGGTATAGCACAACACATCCAATGCATCAGCATAAACGAATGACTTTATCTTTAACATTGTAATTTCCTTTTTCTCCATCAGCAAAGATACAACTCTTGGGTTTGAGGTTGCTTGCTTCTACAATAAATTGTATGAAGAACGGTTGCAGAAATTGGGTATGTATAGGCTAATGAAAAGAAGGATTAAGGGTAACATGATAACAGTCTTCCAATATCTCAGGGGTTGCCACAAAGAAGAGGGGTCCACCTATTCCCCAAAGCATGTGAAGGCAAGTCAAGAAGCAATGGATGGAAACTAGTCAAGAAGAGAAGCAACCTAGACCTAAGGAGAAATTTACTGGTGGTGAGAACAATTAATCAGTGAAACAACTTGCCTCCAAAAGTTGTGGATGCTCTATCATTGGAGGTTTTCAAGAAGGGATTGGACAACCATTTGTCTGAAATGATGTAGGGTTTCCTGCTTGAGCAGGGAAGGGGTCCCTTCCAGCTCTTATTCTGTTCTGTTAAAAAACACCAAAGGCTTAACTCTTCTAACTAGAAGACAAAACATATTCCTATCCTGTAGAGGAAAACCCGTCGCTTCAATCTTCAATCTTATATTCTGTCTCTATAAAAAAAAGCTGCATCAGTGTGGAAAATTAAGATGACTTCTGGTAACTGCACCAAGTGATCAGTGAGAGCTGAGAACAGGTTCAGATTCAATCAGCAGCTGCAAAACCTAAGCCTGACAAGGAAACGACAACCTCCAGAAGCAATCAGACTTGAGGTAGTAAATAGTTAAGACTAAAGATGAGTTAGATAAGTCTCTCCTACAATAAATAAAATACAGGCTGTCCTTGTTTAGTGACTGCCTCAAACAGTGACTGCAGTTATGATGGGGATGAAAACATAATTTTGTGGCCAATGCCTGCATTTATAATCTATGTAGCATCTCTCTCTCAGTACATGTTGGCCTGTACCTCATTCATGTTTTGCTCTACCCTCCCAGAGTGCAGAGATTTCCTAAAAAGCTATCTGTTCCTGAGTTGCTTTCCTCCACAATACATCTCTGAAAAGTGCTAACCATATGTTAATAAGCTCAGCTCTGTGACCTTAATTAGTTGATTAGGACGGTGGTGCTTGCAGCTGCTGCTCAAAACCACAAATGATAAGACCCTGATCGATTTCACACGAAAGGCTTTTGTTTGCCTCCTAAGGATTCATGGCTTGCAGCCTCAAGTGTACTGGGCAAACTGTTGGTGCCAATACATTCCTTTCAATGCATATTCCCCATTGTGTGCTTGTTCACTCTCTTGTAATCCCTTCCTCTCCATGGAACGTAAATATGAACATCAATCCTCTTCTTGCTAATTATCCCAGCACTGAGGTGAGTATTTCAGAGGATGGAGGAAAGAGGCTCTAAGGTTTGCCTTTTGTCTGACATAAACACAATTGCAGTCACATGATTTTCATGTTGTAACCACTTTGTTTATTGATAGAGATGCTGGAACCAATTATAGTCACTAAATGAGGACTATCCTTACTGTTTAGTATCCCAAACACCAATGTCTGGTGTCAGATGGAACCTAACACAAAAAACATTCAACCTAAGTCAATAAGAACAAGGACGTCAGATCTCCCTCTGTGCATTGACAGAATAATGAGGGGAAACCATAAGATATTGGATACATTCCATGATAGGGTTGAGCACGAACAGCAGAACAAAGGAAGTGCCAACCTACCTAGTAAGAGGATAAGGCTCTGTTAGGGAGTCCCAGGCCAACCTACACTCTGTGCTCTCCCCAGTGAATAATTTCCACAGCAGTGTTACGATATAGTTAATGCTTGATCAATTTATGGAGAATACAGACTGCTCCAGATTGAATAGGAAGAGAACAGCAACTATCATCTTCACTTCCAGAAGACCATCTTGTGTATCCTGTTCCCCTTCTTTTGTCTATTTGCAATCCTTACAGAAGAAAATTATTGGACAGAAATTTATTGGACAATGGCATGATAGAAAAGCAAATTTATAGAGAAAAAGCCTTCTTGAGCATAAAAAGAAAAGTTGGAGAACCACCCGGACACCAGAAAGCAGAACAAATACATAAGGGTCTGAACCTCCAGGTTAGAAATTGTCAGCATGACCAGGTGGACCAGGCTAGGAGATCAACTCCACAGGAAGGCTAAAACTCCTTGTGTTGAGACTGACTATAAGAATAGAACCTCCAAAGTCGGCTCATGTTGTCCCTCTTCTCCTTATAGTTCAGTGAATTACGGAGGTGGTCTTCCTAAGAAGCTTTGAAATAATATCTCATTCTGGACTTTAAAATATGTTTCAGTCTCTTTTATCTAGCCTGCATATTTCCATCAAAATTGTCTTCCTTATTTTCTACAGAGCCATCATACCAGACAATTATTTTTACTTATTTATTTCTTACATTTATTTGCCGCCTATCTCGCATGCTAGAGCGAACCCTTAATCATTCTCTTATCATAGTTTTGCACATCTCATTCAGACTTTTTGCTGGAAGCTCTCCAGGTTCTCCTAGGAGAATAGTTTCAATTTCAAACTAGTCCATTTCAGATTAGCTGCAGCAGTATCCATAATACAGCATTTTTTAAAAAATTAGATTTATATGCCGCCCTTTATATGCAAGCAGAACTCACTTGACCCTACTGGTGCCAAGCAAGGTAATCTAAGCAATCTGCCTTCCTTCAGTTCTATTTTTTTCCCCAATGCATAATTATCAAGAATATGTTTACCTTCCTCTCTTTTAGGAGAAGACGAACAGCCGTTTTAACATTTGCTTCCTGCAGTGTATAAACACTATCTGCCTGTTTCAACAGATATCTGTTTTTATTGGAATCAAAGGGGCACATTTCAATTAAACCAATTAAAGTGTGGAGAACCACAATTAGAGCCTGGTACAATAACTTGTTCTTGCAATAAAACCTGTATCCGAACTGTATCGGTTAAGCTAACAGATTGCAAAAGTGGAAATAATCTGCCTGCAAATGCAATAGAGTTTATAACTGCCCGATTTTGATTTTGTAAAAGATGAGAACAACAGAGGCAGCTTGAGGCAGAGAACTCTAGCTAAGATGGAATTAGCGATAACAATGACAAACTGCATCTTCTGTAGATGGAAGGTAAATGCCCCAACATATAGCTCCAGCTTTTGTTATGAATTGTCCATGAAACTGAGGTTATACAGAAAGAATTACACAGCCATCTAAGTTACTTTTTTTTTAATTTATTCATCCTGCCTTTATTATTTTTATAGATAACTCAAGGCAGAGGACAAACCTTATATGGCTTCCTCCTCCTATTTTCACCACAACCATCTTTTGAAGTAAGTTAGACTGAGAGAGGGGGATTGGTCCAAAATCAGCCATCCGGCTGTCATATCTAAGGTGGGATTAGAACTCACAGTCTGTTGGGTTCTAGCTTGGTGCCTTAACCACTAGCCTAAGGGGGAGGAGTTACGTTAAACTGGGAAAGGTATTTGCATTATAATTACAGGCACATTAAGAGTAGTTTTTTTCTATGTTGTGTCTTTGGATACTGAAATGCCCACATGTCATTGCTAAATACAAGATGTGTATAAATTACATCAGGGGTGTCAAACGCAAGGCCTGGGGGCCAGATCCAGCGGTGATAATTGAACATCATGACTATTAGCCTTCCTGGTTAAAGGCAACAGGACTTTTCTTCAGCCAGTTCCTCAGATTTACCCTACTGGGTTGAGTGGACATGAGTGGTCAATATGCCAGTCCATTTCCAAAGATACCAAGGGGCCATATTTTTACAGCTGGCTGAAGATGTTAGGGGAGAGGATATATACTGTATTTTTCAGAGTATAAGATGCACCTTTCCCCCCTAAAAGAGGGTGAAAATTTAGGTGCGTCTTATACATTGAATGTAGCCCTGCCCACCCACTGGCCCCTACCCTTTGGCCTCTGCCTCCCAGCAGTTTACCTCCTTGCAGCAAGCAGCAAGAATAAACAGCTCCTTTCAGCTTCAGCATAGCCTAATTAGCACAAGTTGATTAGATCGACCTCCCGACTCTTAGCTGTTTTGCTCTCAGCTGTTTTGCACAGACCTCTGCTGCTTGCTGCAAGGAGGTAAATTGCTGGGAGCATTGTTTTTTCTTGGGCTATTCAAGCAATGCTGAAAACGAAAATGAAAATAAAGCAGGCTGTTTGCTGTAACAAGGCAAAATTGCTGGGAGGCAGAGGCAGAGGCAGAGGCAGATTTCTTTTTCTTGTTTTCCTCACCAAAAAAGGTAGGTGCCTCTTATAGTCCGATGTGTCTTATATTCCAAAAAATACTGTTTTTTAAGCTGTAACTGTTATGCAAATAATTCCATATTTGTCACTGACATGAAATTCCTGCTTTTGTGACTCAACTACATTCAAATTAGAAAACTCCGTCTGGCACTCAGTGTAATTGCAAATGGTGTATTGTACACTGCACCTAAACTGAAACTAAAAGTGACATCTCCAAAAGTGACCAGGGAGTCGTATATTTCCTATTTCCTTGTTCAGCTTCCTTGACACTACTCCCAGAGATCAAAGTCGTCTGCAAAGTGCCAGGAATGATGGAGGGGTTTTTTTTGCAATTGCTGTATCAGGGAAAACAAAACTGCTTTTTGAATCAAGTTGCAAATCAACTAATGTCATTGTTAACCCTTTGAAATGTGTCTTTATTTTGTCCAGATTGGTGGATGGATTCCAGTAGAGGTGAGAATCTGATTAGCCTCAATATGAACATCATGTAGGAATGTCCATGGAGATTCTCAGTCATCCAGGATCTTGGTTGTCCCAAAGGTACTTTCAACTGGACTTTCTGGTTTTTCTTTGAAGACGTTTCGCTTCTTATCCAAGAAGCTTCATCAGGTTGAGCTCTTCTTGAAAAAGCACTTTTGAGACATTTTGTAGGACTGCTGTGGGTCCCATCAGCCCAATTATTCTGGCTGGTTGGGTCCAGGAGGAGGACCTTCTCTGCTTTTCTCCTTCCCTCTGGAACATCTGGTCCCCCAATGTGAGGTTGGCCCCTATCTTTTCATAAGGGCCTAAACATGTGGCTGTGACAGTCAGCTTGGGGCCCCAGTGGGGGACTAATGCAATGGAGGTAGATGATTAATAACATCTTGCCTGTTTTGACATTGCCCTACAGATGCAACCTCTTTCAGAAATTACTTTCACTTTCTCACTATATTTAATAATCTGCTGTATTCCATGTATAACTGCCTGGAACACTGATGTGTGTCTGGGATGTTTCATCCAAAATTGCTCACATGATTGAAGGAAATAATACTCTTCCATCTTCTGTGTCAAGCTCAACTAATTTTTTTTCCTGAGAATTAAACCAACAGGTTTTTTTCTCCCCTTTTAGCAATGGAGAGGCAATGTTTATGATAACTTGGTATCTTTTAATGACTACAGAATATATTGCTTTATTCTAAATAATGTAGGCCCACTGTGCTAGATCTACAATTAATACTTATAGTGTTCTTTGACTTACCTTACCATGGAGTAGTCCTAATTAACAAGGAAGGACCGCTTAATTAACAAGGGTTAGGGTTAGGGTTAGGGTTTTTTCAACCATAGCTGCAGGCCTTGCATGAATAAACTTTCAGGAAACGTAACCAATTTAAGAAATCACTTTCTGGATTTTAAGCCCTTCTTCTGCTTTGGCCGCTGTGGTAACCTGATGTTCTGCCCAGATATTTACCCCAATGCTCATGATTGCTGAATTCCCTTGCTTCTTTACTCATCTAAGCACACCCATATAATGTCTTCTAATTACTTGGAAGAAAATGGCAGAACTGAATTTCCAAAATGGAAGAAAAAGGTAGAACTATATTCCATGAATGAATTCTCTAAAATGGTCCAACTTCTCTGAGAAATTTATTTATTATTTAAGGGCAGCGATCAATGACTGGGTTGGGAGTGGGGAGGCATTCCTGCCATATTGCACAGTAGCGAAGTGGAGTAAAAAGGTTGGCCTACAATAAGATGAAGCACAACAAGTAAATCAGATAAGTCAGCAAGCACTATGAATGTGTAGCTTAAAAGACAAGCAGCGAGTAACTTCCCAGCTGGTAGGAGCTGAATACCAGAGGTCATTGTATGTTCCTCCAGCAACAAATGATTCCTGGTCCATGGTCATCTCGGTAAGAAGTGGTCATGCAGATCAGCTTTTAATTATGGCCAAAGGGTTTTCTGGACAGTGATTGTACATCTTCATTGTTGCATCCAACAAATTACGAATTATTTTTTAAAAAAGCTTCTTTAAAATGATTTAAATTGGGCTATGTCATACTTCAAGATGCATGGCCATATATTTACATGACAATTTCAAAAACTCTTCATTATAATTCAGCTAGAATTCACTTTTCCTGCAGAGCTAAACAGTTAAATCAATCAACAGTTTCCTGCTAATGTTTGTATGAGCTCAATGTTTAGAGGAGATTTAGGCAGCTCTAAAAGAAGTGGTTTCAAAGACTGTAGACCCCCATTCCAACGTATTGCCTGGGAAACCACATTCTGGTGCACCAATTTTTAAAGATTTATGTGATAATGCAAATCCAACCATTCTGATTTAGTCATGTGTAAGACACATTTGTTTAACAAATCGTGATTTCAAAATCATGGTTTTATACCATGATTTTGAGTAAATTCAAAGGGCTGGGAGTGGCATAAAAGAGAGTAAATGCATTAATGGAAAACAAGAGAAAATTATTTATTGTAGTTATTAGGTGACTAAAAGTGCCTTCAAAATGCTTGCAATCTTTCTCTGTTCCATGGATTACTGCCCTCCAAAACCTATATTTGACAGTGCCAGATAAACACTTAAGATTCAACACAACATATACCTACCCACCCACCTTTCTCTCTTTGTAAGGAAAGAGGTTTAAGAAGATCAGAAGCAAAGCCAGAGAATAACAGAAAATAAAATGGAGATAAATATGCTGTTAGCATATTAAAAAAAAACAAAACTTGTAGAAAGTTTTCATTTCATTTCATTTCATATGATTTTAAAACTAGAATTAAACACCTTGAAGCAAGGCTCTTTTATTGTATTGGCTCTTACCTGAAGTTTAGGATGTCCATATCTTCTGCTGGAAACATGTCAATAAGAAATCATTAGAAGCATTGCCTTAGAGCAGTGATGGCTAACCTTTTTGCCATTACGTGCCAGGAAGGGGGGGGGGGTGTCACACGTGTGCGTGCCCACACCCATAATTCTATGTGCCCCACCCCCACGCATGTGCGTGTGACCCCCCTCCCCCCGCTCCTGGCACTTGATGGCCCGGTAGGCCTGTTTTTCTTTCTCATCTGGCTCCAGGGCCTCTCTAGGAGTCTGGGGAGGGTGAAAACGGCCTTCCTCACCCCCGCCCGGAGGTCCTCCAGAGGCTGGAAATGGGCCGTTTGACAACTCCCAGTCCCACTGGAGCTTAACTCGCGTGCCCACTGATATGGCTATGTGTGCCACCTGTGGCACATGTGCCATAGGTTCACCATCACGGCCCTAGAGACCGACATCTTATAGGAGGCAAAGTGAAAAGTTCTTAACAGAATAATAGAGTTGGAAAGAGTAAGCCTTGAAGGTCTTCTAGTCCAATCCTCTGCTCAGGCAGGATACCCTATACCATTTCAGACAAATGGTTGTCCAATCTCTTCTTCAAAACTTCCAGTGTTGGAACATTCACAACTTCTGGAGGCAAGTTGTTTCACTGTTTAATTGTTCTAACTGTCAGGACATTTCTTCTAAGTTCTAGGTTGCTCCTCGCCTTGATTAGTTTCCATCCATTGCTTCTTATTCTGCCTTCAGGTGCTTTAGAGCAGGGATCACCAACTTTTCGGACCTCAGGGACCACTAAATTCATAATTTTAAATCCCGTGGACCACTAATATGATCTGCCTAATGGACGTGGCTAGGTGGTCAAGTGACTGGGTGGGCGTGGCCAACTCAATGTCATTCATATTGAGGGGCATCTTGCTGGCCTCTACTCATCCCTCCCCTCCCAGCCACTCCTTGCCTCCCTGCCCGGGCTCCTTCGGGCCCCAACAGGAAGCAGTTGTTGGAGGTAAGCAGCCACCATGAGAAAGAGTTGGCAAAACAGCTGCTCAGTTCAAATTGGAACTGACCGAGAAGGAGGTTCAGTAGAAGCATCTCACTGAGGACTACGAGTGTAGGCTTTCCAAGCAGAGGGAAGACCTGCTGAAGTCCAAGGCCAGGTACTGGTAACCTGGAGGCTCAATGGGCTGAGAGGGTCAGGCAGTTCCAGGCCATGATGCTGGAACAAGGCCCTCTGGCTCTTGGCCACCAGTGGCACGTTCAGCCTTCGCCCAAAACCCCACATCAGAAGGCTGAAGAGATCCCAAGTAGGAATTTCTGCCCCCCTCCAACCCACACAAAAAGATCCCAAAGGGGGAGGCTCTCTGCAGCAATCCCGGCATGGGCGACTGCAAGGACCTGGCATGGACCAAGGTTAGACCGCTGCAGCCCATCCTTCAGCAGCATAACAAACTTCAAGGGAGCTCAGGGCCTGGTTGCGAGAAGTCCCATGCTCCTCAGAAGATGGGGAAGCTCTCCTGTTTGCTGGCCTTCCACCCTGACGTACCTTGGCAACTGGACTGTTTCTTTCCACCCCGCTTTCTTGTTTTCTGTGATGGATTGATGCAGGGGGAGGTCAACCTAGTTTGACACTGGGGTGCTGTGTGCCAGACCAGGAGCTCAGCCCCGCCTGTCTCTACTTATGCAAGGCCTCTGGGCTGGAGGCCCGAGGGAAAGTGCCTGGTCTGGGCACACAGCCTTCCAGGAACCTCTTCTTTGTTCCTTCTCTCAAGGGGAAGCTTTGTGATCAATCTGAGTGAAGGAAAAAGATGATGGGCAGACTGACGATAGCTTGCTGACTTTGGTGGGAAAGTCGGTCCCATATTCCAGAGCTCTAGTCAGAGGACTGGCCCATTGGTCATCTCGAAGCAGCTACTCCACACAGGTGCACCAGCCTGCCTGGGAGTGGCTGGGCAGCTCCCTGGCAGGCTGGTGCACCTGGGTGGAGAAGCTGCTTTGGGACAACCAATGGGCCAGTCCTGTGACTAGAGATCTGGAATATGGGACCGGCTAGGCAGCTCATGGTGGGGCTGGAAATCTCTGCTATAGAGGGTGGTATGTGCAATGTGCAAGGAGTAGGCCAGCCCTCACCATCTGGAACAAGGTAATGGTGCTGTTGTGGCAAGGGGGAGTAGTGGCACAGGTGGGCTAAAGCGGCAATGGTGATTGCCGGAGCCTTAGTGTGCAGGAGCAAAATGCCACTTGCCTTTGCACATCAACAGCATCCCGCCTTCATCGCGGTACATTTGTGCCAGCTGGTGGAGCTAAGGCAGCCCTCATCTCCTGCTGCTTTGGGCTTGCAGCAGTAAGCCACATCCAGGAAGCACTACAATAGAGAGAAGTGGCCAGTGCGAGCTCTGTCTATGGCCATGAAGCGGGATCTGCATGGCCCATTCTTGCCCACAGCACTGGTGGGCAGGATAGGGTCACCACCACCGCCTGTTCTGCTTTGCCTTTGCTAGGGTGGCAGGCACTAGAAGGGCACTGTGTTCGGCCAGCCAGTCCCTTCCTACCACTTGGTTTGGACAGTGCCCGGCAGGCCTAGGTGCAATGGACAGGCAGGTGGATGGAGCGAACAACTCAGAGATTTGGATGGCCTTGATATGGCCAGGATGCTTGGAGGATCCCTGGCTACCAAGGCTGGAAGGCACAGTATTTGGGCTCTGGTGCACTCTTCTCCTTCCAGGTGGCCAGAGTTTCACATGCTGCTCACTGAGGCTCCTGTGATGTAGGGAGGGGCTGGAGCTACTAAACTGGAGGTCAAGCTAAGTTCCTGAAGGATCCTATCACATCATTGGGAGTCCAGGCGTTTCAGCAAATGGCGTGCGAAACTTCAGCCAGGCTCCTCAAGAGATGGAGTTTGCAGGGGCCGATCTAGCACCTGGGCTGGGTACAACACTAATGTTTATTGCATGTATCTGGCCAGAGGCTGTAGTTTGAGGACCCCTGATTTAGTGCAATATAAAAAATGCAAATAATTTTTCTGCGGACCACTGGTTGGTGACCGCTGCTTTAGAGAATAGCCTGACTCCTCCTTCTTTTCATTAAATTAGACATACACTATTCCAGTAACCATTCTTTATATAGTTAGCTTCCAATCCCCTAATCATCTTTGTTGCTCTTCTCTGCATTCTTTCTAGATTCACGTTTTTTTTACAATGTGGCGACCAAAACTGGATGCAGTATTCCAAGTGTGGTCTTACCAAGGCATTATACAATGCCTTGATTTGTTCTTTTTTCAGCTGAGTTCCTATATACACTGGGGAAGGTCCTGCTGTCCCTTGAAACAGAGTCTTGACTACAACTTTAGGGTCTCCTACATTACAGATCAAGTGTGATTGATCACCAAAGTTCAACTCAACTGATACAGAGAACATTCAAAAGCATGTATTTCTAATATTTTTGAAGGAGAAAGTACAAGTAGTCCTTAACTTACAACCATTCATTTAGAAATCATTTAAAGTAACAGTGCTGGAGAAAAAGTGCTTTCTCAGTGCTGGAGAAAGTAATTTATGACTGGTCCTTGAACTTATGACCATTGCAGCATCCCCATAATCATGTGTTCAAAATGTGGGCACTTAGCAATCAGCATGGATGCAATGTCCTGGGGTCATGTGATTGATTGCCAGTTGGCTTCCATCAAGCAGTCAATTGGGGAAATTGGATTTGCTTAACAACTGTGAGATTCACTCACCAGCTGCAGTGATTTGCTTATAACAAAAAGATTGTAAAATCATCTGGGACAGAAATTCTGGTCACAACTGTAATCATAAATTGAAGACTATCTCTGTGCATATCATATGGACACAAACCATTTGTTTTTATTTCCGACCTTTTATTAAATAAAGTGCCCAGAATCAGAGTCAAGCATTTTTTAAAAATCAAGAAATAAACACATAATACCTACTCCAGGTTCCTTTCCTATTTTAACACATTGCCAAACTG
Source organism: Masticophis lateralis (assembly GCA_030761175.1). Lineage (NCBI taxonomy): Eukaryota > Metazoa > Chordata > Lepidosauria > Squamata > Colubridae > Masticophis > Masticophis lateralis. The sequence continues at coordinate 250,658,888 of JAUDYJ010000001.1, read as the reverse complement.
TCCCAAAGATGCTCATTTTGTAGACCGGGTAATGAAACTATAGGTGCCAGGCTAATCGAAGCCTAACTGGAAGACTGGGAACAATAACCTTTCCATCCCCCTTACTAGTGTTGAATCAAAAGCCCTTGTATTAAAAAAAATCTCCACACTTCACTTTAGATCTCAACTTATAGTGGGCTCTTCACCACGGAAAGCCAGCTGCTGTATTCTCTGCCAGCCCTGGATAAATCTCAAGGTTAGACCAGAGGAAACTGATGTAGTGACTGGACCATATTCTGAAGCTATACGAAATACATGATGGACATGAGGCACAATACTTACCTGACACCCCCCCCCCCCGCCGCCTTCTGGCCAGCTGTCATAAACAAGACACCTGAAGAGCCAGTATCTTTACTGAATGAATTTATTGTTTTTGAACTAAAGTTGTTCACAGTTATTTAACAAGGGATACATCAGAAGGTTCCTCTTTGTCCTTTGGAACTGTTAAATAATATCAGATTGTGTCCACGAGTGAGTGTGTGTGCATGTGTATGCATGTGTCATCCAAGTACAAAATAGGAAGGATAACAAGAGGTATTGCTTTCATTTATTCTTATGTCTTGTGTAAATGATCTCCTTCCTGTGTGTACTATATGGGCTATTATTGTTATTATTATTATTATCATTATTATCATCATTATCATTATTATTATTATTTGAAATCCCAGCCTTTTGTAGAGGTACAAGTTAACAGAAGCCTTAAAAGCTATACATAAAGGAAGAAAAACCAGGGAAACAGACTGAGGGTGGTGGAAGAGAAGCTTTGGGGAGAATGAAGGAGAAAACGGAGGCAGAAAAGACAACAGAAGCAAGAGAGAATAATTTACAGCAATATCATGCAATTAAAACTGCCTCCAGACCTCTACATTCTCACCTCTCTCTGTCCCCAGCCACCACCCTATCAAGGTCTAACATGCACACAGCAATAGAAGAGAAAAGGTTAAGATTAGGAGAACCAAACCAAACCACAACGAAAAACACCCTCCACTTTTGTGGATCTTTTTCAAAATATTGGTTGTTGTTTTTTTTCTTCTTCAAACCTATATACAGGAAAAAACAGGTCCAATAAGGGCCGAATGAACCAGGACAAACATAGAAATAAAAATAATCAGAAAGAAACACAAATAGTGAAAGAGAAATCTAATATTAACATTAAAAAATATTGCCGTTTAACACACACTTATAGGAACCCAAACAATAGCAATTGAAGATAATAAGGGGACTGAATACTAACTCTACATTTAAAACATACTGGATTTTAGAATTTTGTCATCTTCTTCTTCTTTCTTTTTTTTTGCCTGTCATTTATGGTATTTTAAAAACCTTCCTCTCCAGCTAGACTTGAGAGAGAGAAAGAGAGCGGGAGAGAGAAAGAGACACCAAATGAAAAAGAAGAAAAGGAGTATTGGTGAGAGGAACAAGTTGTGTTCTTGTTGAAATTCCACCCCCCCCCAAATAAATACAAATCAATGTCACCTCTATTCAGTAATGAAAGCAGAAGATATATCTAACATCTTAAAATTTTAAATATATATATATTTATATTTATATATATGCATTATAAATAATAACCAAGACCTAATAATAACTTAACTACACAGAAAATCCAACCCACTCATCCTTCTTCAAAAACAAAGGGAAAAAAAACCCCAAAACAAATATAAAAATATCTTGCAATACTTTTAAAAGTTTACAGTAGCTTTGTGTTGAACTCGTCCATAGTGCTATCACCTCCATATTTTGTTCAAATGAACTATGTACCAGTGGTTATACACACAGGCACGCACAAAGGAAAAAGAGGGAAATCTATTTCTCATCTTATAGTCTTCTTTCGCATTAAAAAAACAAAACAAACCCAAACATACATACACAACCCAAATAAATAAACAAAACCAGCAAATAAATAATACTGATATATCAATGCAGCACTAATGACACCATAATTGCATCCAGATGTGTGATGTAGCAGATAATTCAGCCGGCCGAAGGGAAATTCCAATGTGGAAGGAAAGGTCTGAGAGAGCAGGTTGAGAAGAGAAGTCCTAACAGCGGTGGCGATGATGGTGAAGGTGGTAGCCAAAGCAGAGTTTGGCAGCAGGTGAGGCTGTGCCCCAGAAGTGGATCTTTGTCCTTTGTCCTTGCTGCTGATAGCGGCCTTTCCCTAAGCTTCAGTGTCCATGTTTGCTTGACTGTTTCCTTGTATTTTTGTTTCCCTCAAGTTTATGGCTGTCTCTCCAGCCATTTGGGAAAAAAAAAACTGATTTGAAATTACAAAAACACAAACACAATTTGAAAAACAATTCAAATGGGAAGAAAGAGATGGAGGGGGGGGGAACAGTTCTTATAAAAATCGTAATATGGAATGAGAACAATATGCCATCCTACTCCCTATCCTCCCCCCACCCTCTCCCAGAGTCTAGTTTCACCAGAAGGAAAGGGTGTAGTCACAGCCAACGTTGCTTTCCTGGAATTCCAACTGTGACAGGTTGCGATTTTTCAGCTGTTCTCCGCACAGAGCACCAAAAGAAAATTGTGTGTTGAGGGCAAATGGAATGGAGGAGACCCATTTCCTGCAATGGGAGACAGGAGGCTGGAAGTTCCCCTCCCCCCCCAAACCAGTCCGTGGACAGTCTTACATCACTGGCCTTCCGTGAACAAGCATTCGCGGAGCACAGAAGGTGAAGATGTTGGCTGACATGTTAACTTTTCGGGATAATTCCTGGTAGTAGATTGGAAACAAGTGGTGGTATCAGAAACACAGAGAGAACACAGGAATATAATGGGGATGGTGGAGTCAGAAGCGGAGGATGTGTTACGGTGAGGGGGAGGAGTTATTGCAAGGAAAGTACTGGGAGGAGGAAACAAAACCCAAACAAACAGGATTTGCCAAAATGGGTTTGTCAATTGTTACTTTTTTTCCCCTTTTATATGTCTGTGTGAGTGTCTATGTGTGTGTGTGCATTATTTGTATAGGTATCATATAAATCTATATATGTATATGTGTGGATTATATATATTTACATGTGCATGTATATATATAATTTTTAAATATATATATATGTATGTATATTTATACACACATTGTTTTTCCATACAAAAATTTACTCTAGACAGTTTTGTCCTATGGTAGCACTATTATATACACCCATCTAGTTTAGAGGCTAAAGAATACTCATTCATTTGGGGAGCTTTTCTTCACTTTTCTAGGTGATTTTATTGGATTGACTTAATTTTTTTTTCAGTGCATTTATTTAAGGTTGGTCTTGTAAGCCGAGTGACGAGGCCATCTTTGCCTTCTCTTTGCCAGCGGGGAACTTAGTGTCTCCTCTAGACCCATAGTCATTTTTATCGGAATCGCTCCGCTTGCTGTTTGTGCTATGCTTGGTTGGCGTGCCGGGGGGATGGCTCACCTGCCCGTTCTTCTCGTCTGAAAAAAGTTGTTTAATTACGTCAAAGAAGTTACTCAATGGGCTGCCTGGGTATACAAAACAGAGGAGACAAAAACAAAAAGAAAACAAAGAAAGCAAGAGAGAGAGAGAGAGAGAGAGAGAGAAAGGGAAGAGGAAGAGAAGAGAACAAACAAACAAATGAACAATGGGGTTTTAAACAAGAAGAACATGATGAGCGGTCCAGAGCCACGTGCATGGGGGTGTGTGGAGGATGAAGACAATGAGTAAAAAAGGAAGAGCATCAGGAAGGGAGCACCGCCTAAGCATATGGAGCAAGGAAGGCCCCATTAGCTAGCTGGAATCCTGCCCTGTTCAGCACGTATGGAATATTTATCCAGCAAAGCTATTGCAAGGCATTACGCAGGCTACTATGTGGCAGAGTATCATGATATATCACGATGGGCTTATATACAATTCTTCTGAAATTAACTTAACTGAAGTGAGTCATGAATAATGGAATCTACGCATGCTGACTAGGAATTCCATTCAATTGTATTCAAGGAACCTTCCATGCAGGCAAGTGTGCTCGAAGTAACTTAATTATCTATATTAATTAGATTATTAATTTCAAAGAGAGGAGATCCGTGTGCATAAAGGAGGAACACGCAAATCTGGTTCTCCTTTGAAATGAATTTTGCACCACTTGTTAAAAAAAAATGCATTCCTAACCATTTTCTGTATGAGTACTTTATTTTGTATTTTAATAACGCTACCGAACCTGATTTGCCAGTCTCTGTCATCTGCTGCAAGCCAGACTCGCTCTTTAGATTTCAGAGAATCCATATGCATCTGGCAAAATGCACAGGAATTAAGAAAATGAAACACGCATCTACAGACACAATGCATTCTGTGAACTACAGAGATGCTCTCCGCCTCTTCATTTCATGACTAAGTCCTCAAATCTTAATAGTGTGGTAGACTGTCTTGAGCAACCCAGACATGCCATTGTGGCGGTAAAAGGCATTTCTCTCCCCCACATATGAAGCTGTATTCGCTACTAACCCTACCTTGAAAACAGACATGAAAAAGCAATGCCAAACTGGTTGATATCAGGACAGGACACAATCTGGAATTACCAAGGCTGCTGGCTAGACAGGGAAGGGTTAAAAAAAAAAATCCCAGAAGATGGGGGAGTGGTAATATTTGTCTATGATCATCAAGAAAAAAAGATAGGCATGAAATCACTAAGAGGTAAGCTTGACTTGAAGAGGAGTTGTTTGTTTGACCTCAAAGGCGATTCCCCTGAATGGTTGAAATTTGAGCAAAATACAAGTTAGGGAAAATTGGATTTTGTTTGTAAGCCGCTAGGGTAATTCCATTCCTTGGGACAGAACAGTCAGATATAAGTAATTCTTTAAAATGAAGTTAATGAAGTTTTGGATCCATGCTATCTCAAAAACCTGCACTTAAAGCAGGTAGCAGCTGCTATGGTGCTCAGCCACTTCTCTTGTCTTTGTTGAGACAAGAAAGTGAAAAATACATATCTGATCACCCCTTCAACTTGGAGATGATGTAGCAACAGGGCATTGAATGAAATTTCTCACTGAGATTTGTTTGGAATCACTGATTTTTAGAAAAAATGCAATATTTAAATAAAGATTGGACAATATTAAAGCAGTAAAACTGCTGCAAATACAAGAAGATTCTCATTGTAAGGTATAGAATTTCTGGAAAATTAATTTGACCAGAGAAACATTTATATTAATTTGTTATTACAAAAGTAATTCAAAAGAAATCAGGAAAATTTATTGTTGACATTAATGCAACAGTTTCTTTTGAATACTTTTCCAAATGACTATGTCTCTTGAGGCTTTATTTTTTGGAGATGCATTTTAATAGATGCATGTACATGGTTTTGTGCTGATTTACAGCAGGAATGAGTTAAAAATCATGTCACTATCTCATCTGTGAAATGTAAGTAGGTAGGTAGGTAAGTAAATAAATAAATAAATAATAATCTAGTCCATAACAAAGCAGCAGAAAATGACACAATGGAGACAATCCAGTAAGATATTAACAGATTTCTCTTATTCTGTTGAGCTAACTGCATATTCTATCTGGGTTACTTGCCCTTTTCAGATTTAGGTGGCTATTTCACAATACTGAAACTCAACAGTGTATTTTTTACTGAAGAAGTCAGACAGCTACTGAAATAAATAAGAGACCAAAGGCAACAACATTAAGATATATTTTGATTATACGTTGAATAGGCATATAGTAATTTTGATATTTTACAGGATTTTAGGAGGTATTTTCCTGGATGCAGAATACCTTCCTTTAGTTAATAAAACTGAACAAGCTGAAAAAAGAAGGAACATTACTACAAAAAAAGGAAAGCAACACAACAAAATGATATAAGGGCTATAGATACAGGGTATACCAAAAGTCAGATCCCATAGATAGTCTATAGAAGACCATCAGATTAGAATTTCTGAATACCAAAAAAAAAGTCACTGAACTTAAAAAATTTCAAATGCCATGCATCAAACAAGTAAGGAAATGTATTTTAAAAATGGCAATTAATTTGAACACTGTTTTGATACACCCCATATTTTTGTTTACATAATAAATTAAAGAGGAATTGATTTTATTGTAACCATCCATCCATAACCTACTTCTATAAGCAACTTCTTCATAAATCTGAAATAATACCAGGTTTTTAATCTGCTGAATAACTGGGATCATAAATTTGTCTTTCCAATGTTCAAAACTAGTCTCTTAGGAGACTAGGAGTTTATTTAGGAGAACATGGAGAATCCACAGTGGAAATGGAATATATTTATTTATTTAAAAGATTTATATGGCCATCTATCTTGAGCAACCTTGGGCATCTTAGAACGACCATAAAATTCTTAGCTGTAGTTTTTAGCGCAACTTGAATCATGTTAAACATTGATAAATGTTTGTATGTATTAAAACTAAACACTTGACCAACTGATTTCAGATGATGGGACCTTTCTCTAATACCCTGAAAAAATAGACCAGAAGGTTAATTCCTATAATAAATGCCTATCCTCCACATTCACCCTTTTTCACAAAATAACAATCAGACATATAGAGAATTGAAGAGGATGAGTTTCATGAAAGCCTTATGCATAAAAATGATTATATAGCAGGAATAATAAATAAGGTATAGGAACTTCCTTTATCTCAGAATAGCTTATTTGGGTACCTGCGTGGCTTTGGACCCTGTATCTTCATATGCAAAATGAAACCAATGAACAAAAAGTGTGAAATAAAACTGGTAAAACACTGTAAGGGCTTCTGGGAAAGGCAAGAGAATATTACACATTTCTAAATTTTCTAAGAAATGCATTCAGCAAGATCAAAGAGAAAAGGAAGTGCAGAAGAAGCATGAGAGAAAGCATGGACGTTGAGCTCTGCCCACAGATCAAAGCAAAAGACAAGGGCAAACCAAAAAATTGCAGGATATATGCTTAGAGACTTCAATGTAATGTTAATATTTTAATCTGGATAGAGGATCTATATTTTCCTTTTTTTTGGCTCGGTAATTTTTCAGTCCTATGTGATGCTTGTTTGCTTTCAACAGGAAAGGTTCACCTTTATTGCGCCTACTGTGGTGACTTTAATTAAAGCATCTAACTGAGTCTGATAGAGCTTGTGAAATTTTGATGAAACAATGATCCAAGGGAGAAAGGAATGATTAGGGAGTCAGAGATGGCAGCCCTTCCATTTGACTTCTCCACAGTACCTGAATTGAGAATAAAATAAGTGTCTTTTTGGAAATGGCCAGTTCAAATTGTTGCAGTCACAATTACTGATATTAAATTAAATTAAAAAGTTAAGCAGGATCTGACTTGCTTAATACTTGGAAGAGAGACCACTGAGAAATCTCAGAACGTGACAGTAAAATTGGAATTAAAGAAATATCTCAGAAGAAGGCTGTAATAAGTCACTTTTATTGCTACTAAGAAAACATTATGGATATGCATATATAATTACTAGGAGCTGAGTTTGACTCAAACAAATCACTACCTTATCTCCTTAGAAGTAAGCCAATTGGCTCAATTATCCAAGATTCCAGGCAGTTTGAGAAACAATTAAAAAAACAGATTTCTGCATGTCGTGGTCTTTTGAGGCAATGATTATTGGCTTAAATGAATAGTGGACACTTGAAGTTCTGCAAATGAATTAATTTTACAGTTAAAGTCTCATATTGATTTCTCTAAAGTTTCAGCCACTTGGACACCTCATAGCAACTAGAGGGTTGCTAGCTGGGGATAGCAAGATTTTTTAAAAAAACTCAAAGAAATGAATGCCATCCAATTACAGGTCAGGAAGCAACTACCTGAATATAAAAGAAGTAAATGAGAAGGACCTAACATCTGGATGAACTCACAAATATGGCATAAATAATGTTGCTTTCTGGCAAGATGGGCAGAAAACGAGTTAAATAAATTTAATTTTAAAAATTGTATTGATGAAAAGAAAGACCCTGACATCCCATCTTGATCTTGATCAAGATATAGAAGCTATTTAGATTTTTATATTCTGATGCTCTATGCATGGACATATTAGATACAAGGACAATGAATTTTCAATTGCAATTTACTGACGGTAGATGTGAGATCCTTATTATTATTCCCACAAAAAGAAACTGCCAAACTAATCAACCAAGCAAGCTCTGGTTAAGCAAGCTCTTCGTTCCAATCTTTTCCTTAGCAGTCAATTTTTTTTCCTCCTTCTCCAAGATTTAGGAACAGTGAATAAACTCATCTTGGATATTTTAGAACCTAAACAACATTACACAAAGCAATTGTCCATTAACAAAACTAGTTTCTGTGCATTTCTCACATGAAAAACTTTGTCTTTAGTTGATGTCTTTGGAAAAGCGTGGTGTGGAAAGAGGCATAAATTAAATATTTAATATATGTCTCTAGAACCATTATGAGCTTCTGCTGACAAACTTTCTGTCCCTCTTTAGTTCTTTCTTTCAATTTCCTTCTCCCAGAATTCAGGTATTCACATTATTCCATGTTGATATACAATTGGAAAACTCCACTCTGATAAGAAGCATGGAACTTTATTCATATGAAGTTTGAGGCTGAACTAGGAAATCATCACAAAGAGCAGATAAAAATATCTCAAGAAATTAAATAAGAATATCTTCTCTGGAAAGAATAGTTTTATGGGAACTTTAATAATTCAGGAGTAATAATTCAACAAATAGTTCTCCTTTCTATGAAACAAAATTGGGCAAAACAAATTTTTGCCTTTGAAATGGTTTAGAATACTGCAGTTCATTAAGAAAATAGTTTTCACATGCCTATGAAAGAAGCTAAGTAGAATTTCTATTTCTATATACAAAACCACTTTAGTATTATAAAAATCTCAGGAACAAAAAGACAAGATCTACATTATGTCCTGCTTGTGGTTCTTTGAAACAAATAAGTTTACTTCCTGTTGGGAACAGAATGCTGAACCAGGTTTCTAGTATCTGATAAAGCAAAGAGGTTCTGCATTTGCATATCCAGAACCAGCTGCCAACTGGTAGAATCGGGTTCTTACCTAGAAATTATCATTCCTAGAATGACTGTTTTCTAATCACACTGCCTCTGTGCAGCACCCCATCTGCACCTTCCTAAAGCTTAGACTGGTAGAAATCCCTCCCTACATTTCACACAATTCTTTTGAATCCCCTCTTCAGTTCCTGAGACCAGCACAGTTCATCCAAAGAAAGAATAAAGCCAAATGAATAAGAGGATGGGCTGTGTGAATGTTCACACACATGGATGATTAGCAAGTTTCTGACTGGAAGAAAGGTCTACTTGTTACAAGGTGACCAAAGGATAGCTTTTCCAAAGATTCATAGTTCTTGAATGAATGAATGAATGAATATTATACACACACACACACACACACACACACACACACAAACACTGCTGGATTAAGGTAGATATAATTGCCTGGCATTGTTCCAGAGAATGACATTCCAGGGAAAGACCTGAAAAAAAGGCTTCTGAAGCTATTGTTATTCCTGTAGAATGAATTTGGCCCAGATGAGGACATGGCCATTTAGTCAGCTTATAACAAAGATTAATAGTTGGGATTTATTCATCTGAAGGAACATGATAGCAGTGTTCCAATATCAGGGGCTGCCACAAAGAAGAGGGGGTCAGCCGGTTTTCCAAAGCATCAGAATGCAACAGAAGAAATAATGGATGGAAACTAATCAAGGAGAGAACCAACCTAAAACTAAGGAGAAATTTCCCGACAGTGAGAACAATTAACCAGTGGAATCGTTTGCCTTCAGAAGTTGTAGGTGCTTCATCACTGGAGGCTTTTAAGGAAAGACTGTACAGCCATTTGTTTGAAATGGTATAGGGTCCTTTGCTTGAGAAGGGGGTTGGACTAGAAGACTTCCAACTCTGTTTTTCTGGAGGAGAAAGTCTACGGGTTTAAAACAGACTCTGGAAAGCCAAGAATAAGCCCGTGTCCTGGCTGAATGAAGCCATATGATTTGGGTGCAAGATAAGAGTGCCATAAACACTAGGGAATGGGGCAATGTCTCCAAAGGACCTGATGGGTTGTGGGGAAAAAGCAGATAATACTACATCTCAGTCTAAATGAAAAGCAAACACTAATCTGAAGAAAATGATATACAGATAGCAAGGACTGTTTTATCCTTTCAAAAAACAAAAGGGAAAATCACTTTGGAAAGTTCTCTAAGTCAATGGAATCATGTCATAACTACAAAAAGTCACCAGTAGCTGTAGTTTTTAAAAAAGATTTAATATAAAGAGAATGAGGTAGAGGGTTCCATAGTAGAAGAGGATGGGAGATTACTGAATAGAAATACACTTACACTAAAGTGCTTAATGGTTGGAAAAGAGAAAATTAGCTTTTGATGAGGGAAACAAGAAATGGCAGGAAGGTAAACTTTTATTGATGCCAGAATTAAGCCCCGATACTTCAAATGAAGCAGAAGATCAGATACATGATGGATGAGATGTTGCAGAAGGTCAAATCAATGGTTCTGAAAAAGGTCAAGAAAAGATATTCATTTAGCTGTGCAGAAACTCTAATTGATAGCTTATAAGAAGCCAGCATTCATTGTTCTGCTTCATCCTAGACAAGTTGTGGAACTGAATCCTGTAAGAAGTAAGATGGAGGGAACTGAAGTCTAGATCAAACTGTTTTGGTAGATGGAAAATAAATGGTGAGAGTGGAAAGTAGATCAATAGATGTTCAGTAATTTGGTTTGGGAACAGAAGTACTTTCATTGGGCTAAATGAAATAACAGGGTGAACCATGTTTTTCAGGCCACCAAAGCATGACAAGTACTTTTATGAGGATTCTAGTCAGCACAGGGCCCAGTGGCTGTTGTTGAGGTTCACCATCAAAGGATATAATTTCTACCTTTGAATGGCTGTCTTAATATGTTTGAGGTAGTTGGTCGGAATATTACTGGATATATTCACTACAATGAATCTGGTATCATAAGTTCCATAAGGTGGATTGATTTTGTCCACTTTCTTTATGTATGAAATAATCACAGAATTGTACGGCTATGAAAATAGCAAAGGAAGGATCAGAGTACTTTCTAGAATCTCAGCCTCCTTAATGTGACATAATGGCTAATATGGCATAATCTGAATTGCCTCAGATGCAGAAAGTCTGAGACATAAGCACATTGATAGTAAAGGTGTAATTGGCAAAGAAATGAATATGAGACCCTTGGAAATGTCTGGGATTCAGCCACCAGAAGAAGGTTTCTTTGATACATGATGGAACAGAAATAACTCCTCCAAGTTCTACATCTACAATTAAGATATGGAATTGAGATTTCCTGCTTGATATTGGTGATGAGTAAACAACTGAAGCAGATTACAATCACCATGTGACCCAAGAATTGTAAGATTATATGGACCTTCTAGCGAAAGAAACTTGAATATACAATAAATATCTGAAATGTACGGAATGGTTACATCAACAGAAAGGCACACTGAAGGACATTCAACTGAAGCTGCTCAGAATGCATGGAAAAGATTTTGGCCAAAGATTCTTAATGGTAGAAGGTTCTCCACTGACTCTATAGAGAGACATAATTTTCAGGTGTACCAAGCGAACAATGTATTCATTGTTCTTTCTCAAATAATTTATTTTCAAGCACTTCTTAATGCTAAACAGTGAGCATATACTGTGTGTAAGAGCTTCTGGGAAATAATTGGATTACTTGTTTTATTACCAACAAGTTTATGGTCAACAAGTTCTAAAGGGATAGAATCCCAAGAAAGCTTTTTTGAAATATATTTACAAGAAAGACGGAAGAGAAAAAAAAATCACAAATTACCCCAATGGAAGCATATCTACCAAGACCTGGTCTTTGCCAAAATTAGTTTTTAAAATAAGGGATTTATTCAGTTTAATAGAAAGGCCAATCTGTGTCCCGTCAGATATTGTAGAATTGCATTTCCCATCATTTATCTCCAAGAGCCGGGCTGATTTCAGATATTAGGAATTGAAGCTAAATTCTGCTTACACTCTTGTAATCCCTTCCTTTCCAATAATGTTAATGCAAATATTAATTCTCTTCTTGCTAATTATTCCAGCACTGGGGTAAGCATTCCAAAAAGTAGCAGAGGGGGAAAAAAGTAAATAATAATCGCAGCCATGTGATTTCCCACTTAGTGATTGTTTCACTTAACAAGAGAACTGCCAGTCCCAACTGTGGTTGCTAAATGAGGACTACCTGTTTCTGTGCTGGTGTTTGCTATAAACACTATAAATGGAATGACAGGCACCACCAAGGAAAGAACTCTGAGTTTATAGCAGTAGCACTAGCAATAGTATATACTGCTTCATAGTGCTTTTACAGCCCTCTCTAAGGGCTTACAATGTCAATATATTGCCCCCAACAATCTGGGTCCTCATTTTACTGATCTTAGAAGGATGGAAGGCTGAGTCAATCTTGAGCCAGTTTGGATCAAATTCCTGGCAGTGGGCAGAGTCAGCCTGCAATATTGCATTCTAACCACTGCGCCACCACATCTGAAAAACTTTGAAAATTTTTATAAAAGTTTCATTTAAGATTCAAATGTTATAATGTATGTCTGATGAAAAACATACAATTTGGGTGCACTTTTGGACTTTGAGGCCTAAGGTTTGGCATGGCACTAACACAGAATATCAGATCTGGATATTCTGAGAATGCCTTTTTTGCATTCCATTTGCATTACCATAATGTACTTGGGAATGATTGTTCAGGACACTTCAGCTTCTGAAGGGTGCTGCATTCAGACTATTGGCTAGGGCCAATTATAGAAAGCCTGACTTCACTGGCTGCCATTCTGAGCATGGTCTAATAAGCTGCATTCACTTATCATGTTAAGCCACAAATTACTGCCCAAACTACATTTTGCTAGGTAAGGTTTATAACACAGGTAAACTATAGTTTGCAAAATGAAATGGCTGCCTTCACAAATGACACCAAGCCAAAGCTTGGTAAAATGGAGGAGCATTATGTAAGCTGAGACAAGCCATATGAAAAAAGGGGTGCCTGCAGTGGTGGGATTCAGCCTATTCGGGCAAGTTGGTTACTCCGACTATTAGCTGAGAGTAAACCGGTTCGCTTCGACCATCAGCTGGGCCCACCTGCCCGCCCCTGTGCTATACCTATCTTTATTTCGTTCGTTTGAAGCCCAGCTGATTGGCGCAGCAGAGCAGATTGCCGCATCCCAGCTGTTTTTAGTGCTTTTAACATTGCTTTTAATGGTGTTTTCTAACGGACTGCACGCACTCTCAGCAGACCGGTTGTTACACCCGTTGAATCTCACCACTGGTTGCCTGCCTAATTGGTTACAGTGCCTCCCTTCTGGAAGATGATCCCTTTGGAAGTCTGAAGAGCTCTGACTTTGTGTAATGGGCTTGGAGAATGACATGGGGGGAGAGGAGGAAGGAGGAAGAGTCTCAGCCTAGATAATCATCATGCAAAAGATAACTGAGGAAAAGGACTGTGGCAAGCAACTCAGATGGGACTCTCGGTAGTTGTTCTGGAAATAAAATATTTCAGTCTTGCAAGATTCTTTGACTGTAACCTTGCAATGAAAGTAGTGCTAGTACTCATGGTTGCTCCTTCTTGCCTGGACTGCCTCGAAGGGCTGACATTCTGTCATTCTTTAGCTTTCTCCCAGGGATGAAATCCAGCAGGTTCTGGAGAACCGATAGCAGAAAATTTGAGCAGTTCGGAGAACCGGCAAATACCACCTCTGGCTGGCCCCAGAGTGGGGTGGGAATGGAGATTTTGCAATATCCTTCCTCCAGGAGTGGGGAGGGAATGGGGATTTTGCAGTATCTTTCCCCTGCCACATCCACCAAACCACGCCCACAGAACCGGCAGCAAAAAAATTTGGATTTCACCACTGCTTTCTCCCCAAGCTCTGTATTAAATTTGTGTACATTACCCTGAATGAGTTTTTGATGGTATATTTGTTTTTCCTGGCTTGGCCCATTTTTTTTTTAACATTGATTTAATATATTAGGTTTTGATTTTAATCTGTACCAAAGTTGCTGGGTGATAGGCAGCCTTACAAAGTTATCTTACAATTGAACAGATTTTAACTAAAGAAACACAGGGCTATTTCAGTCATGCTCTAGCACTCCTGGTCAAGAGAAGTTCAACTACTTCTCTTGTAATCTTTCCACTGGTTCTTAAAAATATTTATTCTATTCAAGCAAGTATTTTGCCTTCCAAATGCTGGATTGTAATTGATGATATTTCTACTTTTCATAATTATTTGGATTCTATTTAGTTTTTTAGGTTTAAAGTTTTATTTATTTTTTTATTACTTTAGCTACTCTGAATAATTTTTTTGTTGGAGAACTTTATTGTCATACTAGATTGGAAGAAATAAGATTGAGATATTCTTTAAATCTTTAATGCATATGACTGTTTTAGTCTAAGTTGCAAATCAGTGGTGACTATCCTTTCCTGATCAATGATAAAAAGGTAAAGGTTCTCCTCACACATATGTGCTAGTCATTCCCGACTCTAGGGGGCGGTGCTCATCTCTGTTTCAAAGAGCCAGTGCTGTCCAAAGACATCTCTGTGGTCATGTGGCTGGCATGACTAAATTCCAAAGGCGCACAGAATGCTATTATCTTCCCACCAAAGGTGGTCCCTATTTTTCTACTTGCATTTTTTATGCGCTTTCAAACTGCTAGGTTGGCAGAAGCTGAGACAAGTAATGGGAGCTCACCCTGTTACGCGGCACTAGGGATTTGAACTGCTGAACTGCCGATCTTTCGATCAACAAGCTCAGCGTCTTAGCCACTGAATCACCTTAATACTTAATATATTAATACATATATTAATATATTTTAATACTTAAAATATAGTTAGCACCCTGTTGTTCACTGCAGTAGAGGCAAACAACCCAAAGAGATTTCTAGATTTCTGGCTATTGTCAGGCCCTAGTGCAAGCAGTCACAACCTCTGGGTCAAGATCAGAGGTGGGTTTCAGCACGTTCTGACCAATTCTGGAGAACTGGTAGCAGAAATTTTGAGTAGTTTGGAGAATTGATAGTAAAAATTTTGACTGGCCTCACCCCCTTCTATTCTTTGCCTCCCAAGTCCCAGCTGATCGGAAGGAAATGGGGATTTTGCAGTAACCTTCCCCTGCCATGCCCACCAAGCCATGCCACACCCACAGAACCAGTAGTAAAACATTTTGAAACCCACCACTGGTCAAGATATATTAAGAATGGAAATCCTTTACCTTAAATCTCTTACTTTAAACAGTCTTGAAAGCTGTTACTTTATTTACATAGTTTGTTTATATGATTAACTGAAAGTAATACATCTGGGGCAGATTCTATCATCGTACCTCCTTGTTGAAAGCATAATTTAAATGCTGAGTACAATTCAGAAGAGAAGGACAAAGCCCTATATGCAACATTCAACAGTTACATTCCCGTTTCTAAATTTCCTTGGCAAAAATCAGAAGGGGTCTGGTAGTACTTTTTCCACCTGACAAATTGTATTAAAAGCTTATGCAGTTAATTAAATTTGTAAAAAAAAGTGCTATTAGGTTCATTCTGATTTTGCGACCAGAGATGAACATGCCTCTCCCTCCTACAATGCCTAAAATTCCTTGGCAAGCTAAATTGATTTTTATCAAGTAGATTTGAGATAACAACTGTAACTTAACAGCTGATGCAAAAAATAGCATAATAATTCATGATCTTGTCTGCATTGATTATATTTCCAATACATTTAATGGAGCTACCTGTGCAGAAAATTGGCAATAAAAGATGAAGACAGAACTCACAGTACAATTTTTAGCTTGAAATAAAATCTGGCTGGCTTCATTCCCAGTTGACATGTCAGGTGCTAGTGGTAGCATAGTTTTGTTTAGTTCCTCCAAGACTTTTCTTTTTTGCTTTTTAAAATTGTAAAAAACTCCCATCATTATTTTCATGGGGGCTTTTTATTTTGGAGGCTTTTATATTCTTTCTATATTTAACATTGTTTTGATTATCTAAAAATCTTACATTGAACAAGGAACATCTAATGGATCAACAAGCAGAGAAGACAGATATTTATGGCTTTATGGCATTATAAACATTTTGCTGCCTGTCTGGTGGTGATCAAAGCATGGAAAATAAAGGCAGCCACAAAGTTTAATAAAAAATCTAAAGAGACTCCAGAAATGCACATTTCCTACAAATATTCCCTAATAGGTAAAGAAAGAGCAAGTGAGCTTTGAAGGTATGGAATACCAAATACGTTTGTGGCACTTGTGGGAAAGTAAAAAGCTGAAGTCAGAGGAAAAAGTATTTGGGGGAAAATCTAGAAGATAGAGACTGCAGGTAGTCCTCAATTTACGACCACAGTTGAGCCCAAAATTTTTGTTGCTAAGCACGACATTTGTTAAATAAATTTTGCCCCATTTTACGACCTTCCTGTTGTGATCTAGGCTTCCTGAGTCATTAAAACACACGAATAGTCAAAAAAAACCTTTCATTGCAACAGCTGTGAATTATGTTCATTCACAGCTGAGTCGCAATTAGTTGCAAAAAGTCCTTCAGGAGAAGTCCTTCGGGATAATCACCACCCTTTATCTCCCTTGACACTCTGCCAAAGACCTACTTGGCAAAGTCACACGGAGTCCAGAATCAAACAGAGATGCTGACTTGGAACAGAATTAACAATGTTACTTTCCTGCAAAGTGCCCATGTGCCTTTGCTTCTCTTTTAAGCCTTATGGGATGAGCCAATCATCTCCAGGCCTTACTCCCGAGTTGTCCCTTTTGTTTTAACTGTTCTTGCCTTCTGGCAGCTCTATGCATGCACGCACTAGGAACAGGTTCCTCCTGTTCCTCTGCCTCTCTGCTGTCCGACTCTGGAGGCTCCCGAGTCCGAGCATAAATCCCAGATGGCCCTGGCCCCATCTCTGCCTCCAACGCAGAGCCCTTGTCTGACCCTTCCCCAGACTCCAGGACTGGCCCATGTTCCTCCCCAGCAGCTCCACAGGCTGCTGGAGGACCACAACGCTTCCTTACCACAGTGAATGACTGCAGTTGTTAAGTGAATCTGGCTTTCTCATTGACTTTGCTTGTCAGAAGGTCGCAAAAGGGGATCACATAATTTCAGGACACTACAACCATCATAAATACATGTTACCAATTGTCTGAATTTTGATCACGTGGCAATGAGGGCTGCTGCAATGGTTATCAGTGTGAAAAGCAGTCATAAATCATTTTTTTTTCTAGTGCTGTTCAAACGGTCACTAAATGAACTGTTGTAAACTGAGGACAACCTGTATGTTCCTTTTGATTGTAATTCTAGTAAGCTTGGTAAGTCTGTAGCAGTTAATATATCTCATAAATAAGAAGATTTGATCTGCTTAAGCTCTAATGTGATCTCGATGCTTGAAGCATTTATTGATAGCACAATTGGTACTATCACCTTATAATCGGTTCTTGGCTGCTATCAACAAAACAAAAAAAAGAGAACTGGATTGAGCGGTATATAATGATGTCTTGAGAAAGCTGGAAAAAGGCAGAACTGAGAAAGGATATGAATTATGGTGAGAAAGACTTGAAGGGAATGTAAAGAAATCCCAGAAGGAATGGAGAAGAGCAAAGTGAGAGACTGGGGAAAGAAGCTAGAGAAATTCATATGCAAAACTCCTCCAAAACACCTGGCAATTAAAAGTTAGCGAAGGAAATGATTCTTGGAGATTTTACTCCTTACCTGGCAATATATGAGAAATGTAGTCAGACCATGTAGTGTTACACACAGTATCAGATGAAATTAATGATAGGAGGTGCTGCAATAGATGAGTAATAAGTCATTCTTTGAGCCAATTGTCAAATTAGTCCAAGAAATAAAAAGGCTCCCTAAACAAAGTAATTGCATGGGGATTTCATTTACTTTTGAGAAGGCAACCTTAACCTCATGATGATAAGGGTGATGTTGAGGAAATTTCTTTTCCATTTCAAGTATTTAAAGAGCACCCTCTTTAATTGGCTGTTGCAATTTTAAAATAGGGTTTGGGGAAAGACAGCAGAAGAACTATTAGTCATAGAAGTTGCAATCAGCAAAAGATAACATGCCTCAGACAGGCAAATGAAATAAGATCCTACTTAGATTTTAATCATATTCATTCTCTCCGGAAGAGATACTGTATCATTTTCAGAAGATGACAAATGCAATTATTTAAATTTAGTTTGGCCAAAATATTTTATAGTTTGGTTTTATTATTGTCATGCTTGTCTTTACTTTCTGTATTAATTCAATGACTGAGCACTTCACCAAAACAGAATTTTATTTCACTAAAACTGTAAATAGGTGGATTGGTCAGTGCTGTCGTTTGCAGATGATATGGTGATTTGACTGCAAACACCAATAAGGCTGAAATAGGCTCATTGGGTACATACCATCTTTCTGCAGGGAGTAGCCTCAACAACTGAAGGATGGTAAGCCTAATATTACATATTTTGTATAGCTTTATATCATTAGGCCATCTGTGTTTAAATTGTTCCTAGCTCTGACAGAATCTTTATAGTACAAAAATTAGATTTGGAGAATAAAACAGTGGCAAGAGAGATTTTACAATTCAAGCTTTTAGGAAAAATCCTTGAGGTAGCAAACTATACTTCAAATGCAATACTCGCGGTGGGAAGTAAGATTCAACAATGATAGAATTTAAGGGCAATTAAAAATAATTAATTGCTGCCACAAGTTGAATTTTTGTTCATGATGCTTAGAAGAACGTTTTCAGGCTTCATGAACGTAGGAAGTAGAGAAAAAAATGATTCACATCAGATTCACTCCATAGATGATTCTGAGGATAGGATAAAACTATGAAAAGAGAGAAGATAATTTATACTGATGTAGAATCTGGCCAAAAAGGAGTTTCCTCAAATGTAATAAATGTAAATAGGATGTTCAAACCTCAGGTGACAGGATATCTGTAGCATCTCTTTGTAGTGAAATATCATAGTGAATTTACTGTGGAATGTTTTGATATCCTTTCCTCGTTGGTTCTATTATGGAAGAGAGTTCTCTTATAAACAGGATGTAAACAAAATGTTTGCTCATGTCCTTCAGAAAGGATTTCTGCAACATATTGTGACATCCTGTTGTTGTTTTAAGGAGGTTAGGAAAGATTTCAAAGGAATTTAGAACTCTTTATTGCATAACAATTTAAGACAGACACTTTCTCAGTTCTCCGCTCCTTTTCTATATCCTTTCTCTTCCTCTCTTTTAGGCATTATATGCCTCCCCATAAGATATATCTCAACAGACAGAAACAATGATAAACTATTTCTTCTAATATTAGAAAGTGTCATAGTTCCAAAGATGAAACAGACCGACAAACGCACATAAAGAAGATCCCAAACACTTAAGCTTATCATGAGATATGGAGAATCATCTAGTAAGTCTCTTCTTCTAGTTGTTGTCTGGAAGGTGAATTTAATCACAAGGCTTCCATTTTCCTCCCCACTAAGCTGCTGTTTCAACATTCTGTGACATAGGAGTCTCAGCAGGTCACCACATCAAAAGTAGGCAGGATTACCACCCTTCTGCATTTCAGCTGAGATGGATCTTTTTCTCAATGGTGCTTAAAATTTCTAATTAAAACATTACCATCTTTGTTGTTAATTAGTTCAAAGAAAAACACAGAAATGCTCTGAAGGAACATCCTTATGTTCTTGGCTGAAGGTTATCACCAGCAAGATTGTCAGCAACTTTTAAGTCCCCTACTTTAAAACCGCATCATTTAACTGTATGTGTGAATTCAGCACAATGTTTGGTCTTGGTAGATTTAATTATGTTCTCTTACAAATAAATAATCAACTTTCATTGTGTGACAGAGATGTATGAGTAACTTTGGGATTTCTAGTAAGAAGAAGAACCCTAACCTTCCAACTACATCAATGTCCAATTTATTT
Source organism: Masticophis lateralis (assembly GCA_030761175.1). NCBI lineage: Eukaryota > Metazoa > Chordata > Lepidosauria > Squamata > Colubridae > Masticophis > Masticophis lateralis. The sequence continues at coordinate 250,638,979 of JAUDYJ010000001.1, read as the reverse complement.
CATGGATGAGATGGTAGCAGAGGGAGGTGGTTGATCAAATTAGGGTTAAATTGGCATACAATCAGCAGAAGTTTTGATAAAGTTTTCTTAAATTCAATATTGGGTCACTAAAACACAATACATAGAATTAGTTTGGTTCACACAATATCTTGGTGCAGCTCATGAATGAATGTTTAATGAAATATGCACTCTTTAAATTCAGGTGTAATGATCTACTCACCCCATAAGAGATAATAATAATAATTATTATTATTAATCATATTTCTATGCCGCCCACTCTCCGAGGCCTTTGGGTGGCTTACAACAATCGACAGTATACTAAATAGCATATTGCCCCCAACAATCTGGGTCCTCATTTTACGCACCTCGGAAGGTTGGAAGGCTGAGTCAACCCTGAGTCTGGTAAGATTCAGCAGACTAAAAAGCATTGTGATTAACACCAGCTGTCTGCAATTACTGTAAGTTTGAATCTTTTGTGGGGGCAATAAGATGACTTTGTATAAATATACAAAAATATGAAGGCTATTGCTTAACGCATTGTAAGCCGCCCTGAGTCTCCGGAGAAGGGCGGCATATAAATCAAATTAAAAAAAAAAAAGATTTGAGCTGCTGATCTGCTGAACTAGCAGTCAGCTGAAGTAGCTGCAGTACAGCACTCTAACTACTGTGCCACCTCGGCTCTCATGGGTAAAAAGTTCGTAACTGACATTCTTAAATAATTCACAGTGGATCAGGAATTATTTGTGATCCTTGATCAGTAATGGACAGTACAACAAGAAAATCAGCTACTTTCATTATTTTAGAAATGTGTTGAAGAAGAAAAGAATCAGATAGTAATCTTCAACTGAGATGGCAAAATTATTATTTTAAGTGGTTGAAGTATGTATATGTGTTGTTTATGATAATAGCACAAATGAATATCTCACTGATAAACCTTATAATGTTTTATAACTTACATACATCCTAAAGTTTTATGCTTAGTCTATAAATGTTTCTGCTCCAAAGTAGGTGATTGGCTGTCATAAGCAACAGGCTTGTATAATCCGTTTTATTGAGTCTGTAGCAAGAGGGCACCAAATCCCACAGGAATGGCATTAGTCAGCACAGAAGTTGGAGCATTCAGATTATAATAAAATGAGCAAGTATCCTTAGCTGTTATATCTTTCAGCTACCGAAATGCAAAGTCTCAAATACTGCAGGCTAGTGCCAAGCAACTTTTTCTAATCAGCAGCCTCAGTGGTTCTGAAATATCTGCATAATTGGAAATACATTTCATAAGAACCACAGCTAGTTAGAAAAAACATTTAACTCCAAATTCTCAGGAATTGGGTCATGCAGAATAGTTTTTACTTTCCTTGGATCAGGTTAATTCCTACTACTTTTTTCCTAATATAACAAACTCTTCAAGACAAAACTGGCATTTGTTTAATTGTTCTTATGGAATCCTTCAAAAATTGCTCTCAGTCTATCACAGAGCTCCTCAACAGTTGCTGGATAAACACTAACATCATCCATATACCTGCCTTAACAACAATTAATAATAAAGGTCATCCAATGGAAAGATTCTGGTGCCATTTTTAATAAACTTTGGCGGCCCCTCACTTAGCAAAAATCAGAGCAACTTGCACAGCAGGCACAATATTGTCTATTGTAGGCACAGTGGTGTTCTTACCCCATATCCTTATCTCATGTTCTCAGATTGACATAAAAACTGATTTCATTAGTACCTGAATTTGTACTTTTCGTACAATATCATTTGTCAACATTTTGTTTAATTCAGCTTCCAGCAAGCATATAGTAATTTCCCTCCAGTCCCAGGCAGCAGATATATCCACTATAACTATGTGAGAACATTCATTAATTCAGTAGATTATCCCTTTGGACAAGACATTGTTTCAGTCTCACCAACTGATCCATCTGATTCTGAGAATGAGCAATAGCAGTTATAATATAGATCAGAAGTCTACCTCTGAAGGCTATGAAAGGAAAAGGTACATATCTGAACAAGCATCTAAACCTTTTTTGATAACATACATAAAATCATCAACCATATCCAAGCCAACATCATAATAAAACAACTGAAACACATGAAAGTGTTGGGCTGCCCATGGGTTATCTATTGGTCTGTCTGTCTGTCTGTCTGTCTGTCTGTCTGTCTTTCTGTCTGTCTGTCTGTCTATCTATCTATCTATCTATCTATCTATCTATCTATCTATCTATCTATCTATCTATCTATCTATCTATCTATCTATCTATCATCTATCATCTATCTCTATCTATCTATCTATCTATCTATCTATCTATCTATCTATCTATCTATCTATCTATCTATCTATCTATCTATCTACCTACCTACCTACCTACCTACCTACCTACCTACCTATCCATTTTTGTCAGCAGCCACTTAACTCTTTGCTTGTAAATGCTACATGACATCATTTACTACAAACAAATGCCCATGAACTCTTAGTATCAGTCACCCTCTCTAACTGCTCCCCATTAATACTCACAACTTATTTTTATTCAACATTCCCAAAATAAAGTCTTCCTCATCCTCAACGTCTATTGTTCTAAAGGCATTTAGAAACTTTCTCCTGTACACACTCATTTCACATTTTGTTAAAATTAATCCAGCTTGCCGGCAGGAGAAAGGGCATCCCATCACTGGCAGCGCGGCAAGTGGTAAGATCTTTTTCTTTCGTGAGCTTCTGTTTCGTTGTTTGCAGGGAAACAGAAGCTCACGAAAGAAACGTCACGGAGATCTGACCTGGGGCAACGGCATGCATGCACACACTTTTCAGTTTGGGCATGCCCGCGCACACAGTTGGGGCACTTGGTGTCTAAAAGGTTCGCTATCACTGGTTTATAACATACTACTGTTTTGTATATCTGTGTCCTGACAGCTAGAGTTGCCATTCCTACTTTCTAACTGTAGCAACAGACTGATAATTATTAACTATTCTTTAGAATTGTGGGCAAATCACTTTGCAAGTTTCTTATAAAATAACATAGCAGATAAAGAAGACATTCTATATTGATCAAAAAAGCAAGTAATTTCAAATGGTACAAAGGCAAACCTGTAATTATACTAGAATGCCTCAATAACATCTGGATGTTTTTACCCATAGGTATTATACATATGCTCAAGAATTTCTTTTTATCTACTGTCTTTAAAATTCTGTTTTTCATGTGCCATTATATTATCCTGTGCTACTGACAAAAATGGCATTAGACAAGCTTCAGATAATGTAAGACTCCAAATGGAGCAGAATATGCTTATATTGATGTGCACTGTAATTAACCTGCATGAACATGGTAAATTTGGGGATTGTTCCAGCATCTTGCTTCTGGTAACTGGAGCTTAGGGTGAGAGAAGATCTGATGTTTTTATGAAGAGGTTAAAGACCTTCTTAGCATTTAAATGACTCTCCAGAAAGACATTGGAGATGATGCATTCTGATGACTGTGATAATAAATCAAAGCAATTTCCCTTAGACAATTGAAAGACCCCTCTCTGGTTGAGCTGTTAGAATATAATAGAAAGGAGTGGTTTGCATAGGCCAGATTTGATCTGTGACACTTATAGACATTCGGTATAAATTCCAAAGCAGCTTCAGCCACTCTGATGTATGATTTCCTAAGTGCATTAATTGAGGCATCTAAAGAGTTCAATAGGTGCTTTTATTCTATATCCAAATTTCAATGGTTCCATCAAAACATGCCTGTACTGAGTTAAATATTTATCCTAAGCATCTTCAGTTTTTCTCCTGCTCACTTATCAGCATGGCAAGTTTTGCAACTTAAGCAACACAAACCGGCAAATACTATTCAGGTACTGTGAAGTGGTAATTCTTAGCTGCTGAAAATGCAGCTGGGCACACCGTTTTAACTCTGTTCTATGGTATTAGTCTTCCTTCTGAGGTTTTCTTTTCTGTTCTTTTTTTAAGAATAAGAGAAAGAGAGAAATGTTTGGCAGTGACAGAGTTGAGAGGAACAGAATAACTGTGTAATCTCAACCCAGACCAGATAAAATGTTCAATGGAAACTTGAGCATTGTTACCTGAAACAGTTACATTGAACTCCCATCAAAGTAAAACAGAGAGTTGGGTTGGAATTAAGTTGATTGCATTTGCCAAACTAATCATCTCACCGAATAAAACAAGGATTTGTTTCATATATAATGGGGGAAAGGCAGTAGTTATCACACTGGTTGAAACTGGGAAATTAAACAAGAACCTTATTGTCTCCTTCTCAGAAAGAATTGTGAGGAACCAAGTATTGGAACAGCAGCAAGAAATGTGGCACAGAGTGCAAGGCAGAGAAAAGAATATTTGAATTTAAAGTCAGAGCAAAGGCTTGAAAGCAAATATATACACACCACTAGGCACCGGGGTGAGAGGAACTAGTGATGGTGCAAGAATATGAATTTGCAAAACAGTGAAATCATAAATACATAAATATTGTGCTGTTTGAAACATGGCAAGTCTGTGCACAAGTGCGCAACGTGGGAGAAAACTGAGAGGGCCACGTATTCCAAAGGCAAGCAAGCAGCAAGCTGGCTGGTTATAAAAGAGTGTTTAGAAGATGAAAGATTTCATAGGAAAAGAGGTGTTGAGCCATCATATTGTTCAGTGAGGGCTAGGAAGAAAAAGTGGAAGGGAAGTTCTTACCACATTTAGAAAGTCTCCCAGTCATCAACTCCATACAGTTAGTGGTGTCTAGATTATAAGGGTGGAAAGAGGAGGAAGGGAAAAATATCAAAAAAATGATTTCCAGAGCTCTATGTATACGGTAGCAAGATAACAAAATTATTTTCTTGAGCAGAAAGCATATTATATGGGCATGGCATAGCTGCCCCAGATTCTGATTTTTCTTCTCTGATTAGTGCTATAAAAGTATTTCAAAATCAGCACTCAAACACAAAGTAAACCTTTTCTCTGTTACATTTCTCCTGTCTAATATTGACGTTACAATAAACATGCAAACATTGGCGATCAGAATGTTAGTCTTGATTGATTTCAGACAAATGTAAATATCCTTGCCATCAGAAATATAAATGAAGGATTTTAAATACGTGTTTTGATGTTTACAACACAGAATTGTGTCTCCAATCATATGTGAATTGTTGCATTCATTATAGAACATAAAACACATAAAAAAGGAATAAAATATTTCGCTAGGCTGCTAACACAGGGAAGTTCCTTCAGACCTGGAGAATTTAAACTTAGCCAGATCAAATCAATGCACCCAACATCATGATCAGAGCATTCTACAACAAAAAGGAAAACAAGATATTGCATGCCAAATTCTGTGGTCCCATTTCTCACCTAATGCCTGGACTGTAATTAATAAGACATTTTGATGTTTTCCAAGTAATTTTGTGTGTGTGTGTGTGTAAATATATATATATAACTGTTATTTGGATTAAGTTAGTTAGTGCTGCCAGCAATTTATTGCCAGAACTGCTGTAAACACATCTATAATTAAAAGAGATGGAACTAATCTCAGTCCAAAGGATGAAACAGCTGTTCTTCCAGGCGTATGCTTTTCACACACATGGCAGAAAAATAAAGGACTGTTAGATTTGCAGCAGCATAGAGGGAAAGAACTAGATATTTTGAATTGGGTCAGGGTTTCCTTAATAGTAGCATAGCCATGGCAAAATGGTCTGGACGTTGTAATGGATATAACTATATTTTGACACAAATTGAACTTTGCAGTTTGCAGGTTATGAACCATAAGATGGCCAGAGAAACAATGGGCCATTTTAAGGATTTTTCGTAGCACATATAAAGATATTGCTCTCTACGCCTGCTTACAACTTGGGTGTTAGCTTAAGCTGGAAAATACAATTGAACATATTGCATTAACTTCCCATCTAGCGCTCTTTTGCCCCATTTTCCTCTTTTTCAAGTTTGATGCAAAATTAAAATAGTCTTTTTATTAGGTATTTTAGAAAACATGCTCCATCATAATGCTGGCAAAAAAGCCCCATCCTTTTGAGCATGATTCTAAATGAATTAACACAAAGTTACATTTGGTAATTATTTTGCCCTTTTTGGCTTCTGGCCCTATAATACAAATTTTGCACCATTTCTGCTATAGCTACTAGTGCTTCAGCAAGTCATTATCTGGTATTTCTTGGCCACAATAAGAAGTTTAGAATTATTTATATACTTAAATAATTTATATGGCCATTTCAGAGCTTGAAACTATAGCTACAAACAGCAATCTGGGACGCTCGAAGTTAAACAATACCTCATAAAAGCTTCATCAGTGATTTGTTATTATAGAAATGGCCACTACTTAGTAAATATGTAAAGCAAAAAGTTGAGGCTTTAACTCTATTCTGTAAAGCAGTTTGAATTCAACTGCTTTCACACACCCCTCCTTACCTTGCACCCATTTCCCCTTCTTTTCCTTCCCCTATTTTCTTATTATCTTTGTTCTCATTTTTATTTTATATTATAATAAACTTCATTTTTTTTTAAAAAAAATAAAAGCTATATCAGCAGTGGAGTTCATCAGAATTTCAGGATGGGCTGGTTTCACAGTGCAGGTGCTGCTGCTGAGAAAACAGGATTCCTAGGTCCAACAAGGTGACCATTTGCAAAGTTACATAGAAGTAAATTGATTTGGAAGTGATGGAATACTTTTGGAGGGGAGGGTGGGAAGGAATGAATGAATGGAGAATTCTCCAAAACCTGAAAAGATTCTTTTCAGATAAGTGCCCCACCATCAATTTCACTTATTTTTCAAAAGATTCAGATTTTAACTGAAGGGGAGATCTGTGTTAAAAATGATTCAAACTTATTCTTAACATTCTTGACTACATTTCAACTTTTCTCATGAAATAATCCCCAAGGGGGATTAGCACTGCCCAAGCTATGTGAGGGATATTTATTTATGTATTAAATAAACTTATGACCGCATGACTGTAACTTCGTTGCTTGTACCCTTACAGTTTATATTGATATTGTTTCCTAGTATGATTTGATTGCTTATTTGTACCCTATGACTATCATTAAGTCTTGTACCTATGATTCTTGATGAATGTATCTTGTCTTTTTATGTACTGTACACTGAGAACACATGCACCAAAGACAAATTCCTTGTGTGTCCAATCACTGTTCTGTTCTGTTCTGTTCTGTTCTGTTCTGTTCTGTTCTGTTCTGTTCTATTCTATTCTATTCTATTCTATTCTATTCTATTCTATTCTATTCTATTCTATTCTATTCCATTCCATTCCATTCCATTCCATTCCATTCCATTCCATTCCATTCCATTCCATTCCATTCCAAATGTATATGCTGCCCATCTCACTGTTGGAGGGACTCTGGGAAATACATTCTAGCATCCTCATTCTGTGTAGGTTATAAGCATGCTAGCAGAAATGGTTGATTTAGCATGGTCTAGGTGGTTGTAGAACCTCTACTGATTTATTGCATGTTGGGGGAGTGTAATTTTGGTCCAGGCAATTATGTGGCTTTTAGTATGTCTTTAATGTACTTTTAATATATGTATTTTACTATTACATGACACCAGAGTCTTCTTGGAGCTGAATAGCCTCAACTCAACCCAATCTCTCAGAAAAAGATTAGCTTATTATTTTTTGAAGGGAAGAATAGGAAACAGAAAGAAAAGTATGAATTAAATGAACTTGGAGCAAGAAGTGCAATTGGACTGACTATAAAGCAAATAGCATCTCAAAAAACTATACATGAAGAAACACTGCGTGGTTTTTAAGAATCAGCTGAGAAAGAATACACTTTTTATAATATATACAGTATATATTTGTACAAGCCAAGAATTTAACAGAAATACTTTTATTTAAAAAGTTATGGGAAAGTTTGCAAACAATGTTACTGTAACAATGTATTTTTATGGAGTCCAGTCTAGTTAGAGGAGAAACAAAGGCAACCCTCTGAAAGGCAGTTGATGGAGAGCAGCAGATGAAGCCTATTGCCTTCACATCTGGCAGATAGTCCTACAAAAAGCAATGCTCTACTATGGAATTTTGGATTGAAATAATGGTCAGCTATGGATGCTAAAACTGGAAACTCATTCAATATAGCAATAGCACTTAGACTTATATACCGCTTCACAGTGCTTTACAGCCCTCTCTAAGCGGTTTCGAGTCAGCCTATTGTCCCCAAAAATCTGGGTCCTCATTTTACCCACCTTGGAAGGATGGAAGGCTGAGTCAACCTTGAGCCTGGTAAGATTCGAACTGCCGAATTGCAGGCAGCAGAAGTAGCCAGCAGTACTAGTTTGGAGAACCGGTAGTAAAAATTCTGACTGGCCTTGTTCCCATCTATTCTCTGCTTCCCAAGTCCCAGCTGATTGGGAGGAAATGGGGATTTTGCGGTAAGCTTCCCCTGGATTGGGGAAGGAATGGATATTTTACAGTCTCCTTCCACTAGAGTGGGGTGGGAATGGAGATTTTACAGTATCTTTCCCCTGCCACGCCCACCAAGCCACACACACAGAACCGGTAGTTAAAATTTTTGAAACCCACCACTGATGCAGTGAGATATAATATAATATTAGGCTTAAAGTGGTAAAACATATTGTGGATATAGCCTTTCCCTTTATGTCTAAATTCCATGGAAGCAGAAAACTATTCAGTAGAATCCCAATCTGCTGCAAACACTTAAATTCTTTGAAATATATATGAACATGTTACGTCAAATATGCAGTTTCATACAATGTTTTATACAAGCAATCAAGGGCATTTATAAGCCATTCCAGGGTCTTTCTAGGACTGTACTACCTGTTGTCATTGGTACGTTGTTTTAATGTTAGAATCTATATCTGTTTCAATATGTTACTCTAATGTAAAATAACATTATTTAAAACGAATAGTTCTGGTGTCCTCAGTGTGACACTTCTGAGTACCAGTGTACCAACCGACTCTTGACACTTGTATTAGAAAAAATATCCAGGTTTAGTTACACCCTGGATGTACTACAGGAGTAGCACCTGGGGAGATTGAGGCTACTTCTCCACTGATGCAGTGGTGCATCCTTCATTTCTAGAGATTGCTTAGAACCAAGTCCCATGAAATAATATTTCACTTTCTGTTCTGTTGCTTCCAGGTCTGAATTCTTACATTCCTATTATGGGAACATTTATATTTACCATCTATAAACAATATTATTTTTATTGGCTTTGATGGCACTTTTACTTCATAAATTCTGAATGATTGCATCTATTCTATTAATAAATAACCCTCAGATTAAATTTCCAATGTAAAAAAGTTAGAAACGATAGATTCCTGAATTTATATAGAGAATTGCCAATTAAACTTTTCAAATCTTAGAACATTAAAAACCGATTAATCAAAACTTTCACCATTTAAATTGCAGAAATATCACATGAATGACTCATCATATAAACTTGTTTAAATATATCATTGTCTAATTAGGGCACTTCCCAACAAGCCATTTGTAACTAGTTCAGGCTCTCTTCTGAACTGCATTTCTATAAGGTTGATAATAGTATTTGTGAAGTGGTCTTTTTTTCCTGGCTGCATTTTGGTTTATTTGAAACCAGAGGAGAAAAAGTCACTCCCCCCCCCCCCGGCCCCCTGCTACAACTCTGCAGAGTTGTAAGAAAGAAATCCTGGTCTCACTCTGCTTCCTGGTAATGAACATCTAACATCTCATTTCTGACATCTGCCCATAAGTAGGACTGACCATGTATTTCCTGTCCTTGGAAATCTACATCACTTGAGGAGAAGCTGACAAAAGATTGTTGAGAAGCTACTCACTCACAACTTGCAAGAGTGGTAAAATGTAGGTGGGCAGCAACTTTATTTTTATATGGAATGAGAGAGAGAGGAATCTTGGATAGCTCAAAATAGCGGGACACTGATTTGATTACTTTCTGCCCTCTGTTTTTGGTAAGCGAGCATCGACAGGTTCCTGGTATTTCTTCCTCCCAGCATTTCAAGGTTACCAGAAGTCTTATGTTTTGAAAAGACTGGGGAATCAAAATAATGGTGGGATAAAAGAGCTCTTCAGATTACCTAACTATTCCTAAAAACACTGTTAGTTATGAGCAACCTGAAGAAACCAATTTTCCCTTATCATAAATCTGCTTGTTAATTCTTTTGCTTGCACTATTGTAGGAGCAAAAGAAGTTTTAATGTTATAGTTTGAAGAGTAAATAACCCAATTAATAGGACTAGAAGAAGTTACATCTTGCCTGTCATCACACATTCATTGTCAACTTTCCTGTATTTCTAAATACTGGTACTTGGAAATAACACTCAAAAAGTTTAAAAACTACCATAGACTATTATCAAGGTAGAGCAGAGGGAATTAGACTGAGTAATATTTAAAGTAATATTTCATAGAGTAATATTTACTTTATGAAAGAAACATATACAAAGTGAATATGTTCATAAAGCCTGCTGGTAGAGAGACAAAATCACAATTCATATTAATTGAAACATTATTTGTTTTGCAAAGGTAACTTTTTACTAACTGGCATAAAGTTAGGCAGATTCCTTTTCAGTCCAAAGCTTTAAGGATTTCTGAGAGCAAAAACTACATTCCATGGGTCCAGGTTTCTTAAGATGATAAAATCATTTGTGCAATTAATTTCTGCAGGCTTATTTTATTGTTAGCTCTATATTCTGCCTTTTGTTCAGTCGCCCAAGGCAACTTACATAGGGGTCTCCCTTCCCTTTTATCTTCACCATAGCAATCTGGTGAGGTAGTTTCACCAAAGACACCCAGTGAGTTTCCATGGCTGACATTGGATTTGACCTTATGTTTCCCCAATTCTGAAGAAACTACTGAAACCTGATAACACACCGATTTCCCTAAAGCCTTGATCCAGATGATTTTAGATAAAAAGTAATAAGCAAAGTAAGTCCCAAGAAGCAGAAATGAGAATGAAGACAGTACTTAAA